>ONZH01006551.1:0-15027 GCA_900303285.1 Rhinella marina | reverse complement strand
TTCAGGGTGTACAGTCTGGTCAGGGGTACAGGAGAACGGGTGATGCTATGGGGGTCTTCAGGGTGTACAGTCTGGAGGAGGAGGGGGATGCTAATGGGGTCTTCAGGGTGTACAGTCTGGTGAGGAGAAGTGATGCTATGGGGGTCTTCAGGGTGTACATCTGGTGGAGAGGGTGATGTTATGGGGGTCTTCAGGGTGTACAGTCTGGAGGAGGAGTGATGCTATGGGGGTCTTCAGGTTGTACAGTCTGGGGAGGAGGGTGATGCTATGGGGTCTTCAGGGTGTACAGGTGGTGGAGGAGTGATGCTTATGGGGGGGTGTACAGTCTGGGAGAAGGGTGATGCTATGGGGGTCTTCAGGGTGTACAGTCTGGAGTCTGGAGGAGGGGTGATGCTATGGGGGTCTTTCAGGGTGTACAGTCTGGATGAGGAGAAGTGATGCTATGAATGTCTTCAGGGTGTACAATCTGGTGGAGGAGGGTGATGTTATGGGGGTCTTCAGGGTGTACAGTCTGGAGAGGAGGATGATGCTATGGGGGGTCTTTAGGGGTGTATGATTTAGGGGTGCTATGGGGTCTTCAGGGTGTAAGTCTGGTGGAGGAGGGTGATGCTATGGGGGTCTTCAGGGTGTATAGTCTGGAGGAGGAGGGGTGATGCTATGGGGTCTTCAGGGTGTACAGTCTGGTGGAGGAGGGGTGATGCTATGGGGGTCTTTCAGGGTGTACAGTCTGGTGGAGGAGGGTGATGCTATGGGGGTCTTCAGGGTGTACAGTCTGGGGTGAGGAGGAGGAGGTGATGCTATGGGGTCTTCAGGGTGTACAGTCTGGAGGAGGAGGGTGATGCTATGGGGTCTTCAGGGTGTACAGTCTGGTGGCTAGGGGTTTCAGGGTGTACAGTCTGGAGGAGAAGGAGGATGCTAAGGGGGTTTCAGGGTGTACAGTCTGGAGGGAGGGAGGGTGTCTATAGGGGGTCTTCAGGGTGTACAGTCTGGAGATGAGGAGGGAGTGAGTGATTATGGGGTCTTCAGGGATGTAGTCTGGTGGAGGAGGGGTTGATGCTATGGGGGTCTTCAGGGTGTAGTCTGGAGGAGGAGGGGTGATGCTATGGGATCTTCATGGGTGTACAGTCTGGAGGAGGAGGAGTGATGCTATGGGCGTCTTCAGGGTGTACAGTCTGGAGGAGGAGGGGTGATGCTATGGGGGTCTTCAGGGTGTTACAGTCTGGTGGAGGAGGGGTGATGCTATGGAGGGTTTTCAGGGGTGTACAGTCTGTAAGAGGAGGGGTGATGTTATGGGGGTCTTCAGAGTGTAGTCTGGTGGAGGAGGGGGTGATGCTATGGGGGTCTTCAGGGTGTACAGTACTGGAGGAGGAGGGGTGATGCTATGGGGTCTTCAGGGTGTACAGTCTGGAGGAGGAGGGGTGATGCTATGGGGGTCTTCAGGGTGTACAGTCTGGAGGAGGAGGGATGATGCTATGGGGGTCTTCAGGGTGTACAGTCTGGAGGAGAAGGAGTGATGCTATGGGGGTCTTCAGGGTGTACAGTCTGGTGGAGGAGGGGTGATGCTATGGGGGTCTTCAGGGTGTTTACAGTCTGGAGGAGGAGGGATGATGCTATGGGGGTCTTCAGGGTGTACAGTCTGGAGGAGAAGGAGGATCTAAGGGGGTCTTCAGGGTGTACAGTCTGGAGGAGGAGGAGTGATGCTATAGGGGTCTTCAGGGTGTACAGTCTGGAGGAGGAGGAGTGATGTTATGGGGGTCTTCAGGGTGTAGTCTGGTGGAGGAGGGGTGATGCTATGGGGGTCTTCAGGTGTAGTCTGGAGGAGGAGGGGTGATGCTATGGGGAGTCTTCAGGGTTGTACAGTCTGGAGGAGGAGGAGTGATGCTATGGTGTCTTCAGGGTGTACAGTCTGGAGGAGGGGAGTGATGCTATGGGCGTCTTCAGGGTGTACAGTCTGGAGGAGGAGGGCGTGATGCTATGGGGGTCTTCAGGGTGTACAGTCTGGTGGAGGAGGGGTGGATGCTATGGAGGGTTTTCAGGGTGTACAGTCCTGTAAAGAGGAGGGGTGATGTTATGGGGGTCTTCAGAGTGGTAGTCTGGTGGAGGAGGGGTGATGCTATGGGGGTCTTTAGGGTGTACAGTCTGGAGGAGGAGGGGTGATGCTATGGGGTCTTCAGGGTGTACAGTCTGGAGGAGGAGGGGGTGATGCTATGGGGGTCTTCAGGGTGTACAGTCTGGAGGAGGAGGGGTGATGCTATGGGGTCTTCAGGGTGTACAGTCTGGAGGAGGAGGGGTGATGCTATGGGGGTCTTCAGGGTGTACAGTCTGGTGGGGGAGGGGTGATGATATGGGGGGTCTTCAGGGTGTACAGTATTATGGAGGAGGAGGGGTGATGCTATGGGGGGTCTATAGGGTGTGCATGATTGTGGAGGACTGGTGATGCTGTGGGGAAGAGGGGTCACATACTTTTCTCTATATCCTGTAGTTCTGGCTGCTCTCCAGCAGCAGGGGATACTGGACCTCATACATTCGGTGAACATCCCTCATGCTTTGTATTTACTTTATGATTGTGATTGGGGCCCCATATTCCTCTTCTTATTTAGGGGCCCCTGATTGTCACGCTCTTCCTCGGGCTTTGTCCGGTGATGCTGCTGCAGTCGGGTTATTTGTGGCTTCTCTGCCCCTTAAAATGATGGATCTTGTTGTGTCCGGAGTGTTTTCCTGCAGGGCAGAGCGAGCGGCTGCAGTAATGGGCCCCCGCCCCCGTCCATCCGAGAGCCATAACTCCAGCGCTATTGATCGGCCTGCAGTTAGCGCTACCCCCGATCCTGTAAAATGATAACAGGACCCGTGTCAGGAGGTAATTACCATCGATCTGAGGCGCGCTGACAAATTCCCCGTCAGGAGCGTGATTCATACTTACAGTTATGGCGCAGCGGAGGGCCCCTTAAATAATGGAAACTTCTCCGTGGAAATCACAGGGAACTTTTCTCAGCTCTTGTTACAATGTGTCAGTAAAGTCTATCAAATCTAGGAACATCTGCAGCTCCTCGTACCCCGTATAGTAGCAGCACCTCACCCCCTGTATAGGAGCTGCCCCCACATATAGGAACAGCGCCTCAACCCCCCTCCTCTACCTCCCCGTATAGGAGCAGCGCCTCAGCCCCCCGTATAGGAGCAGCACCTCACCCACCCCCCATAGGAGCAGCGCCTCAAACCCCCCTCCTCTATCTCCCTCGTATAGAGCAGCGCCTCAACCCCACGTATAGGAGAAGCGACTCACCCCCTGTATAGGAGCAGCACCTCACCGACCCCCCCCCCACGTAAAGGAGCAGCACCTCGCCCCAGTGCCATACACTATAGTACCTGGATAATACCACTGTACAGTACCCATATAAAAGCTCCCCACAGTGAGCAAATGAAAGCTGATGAAGTGGAGTTCGATCCCAATTTCAGGAAAAATTCGGTTTGTCCAGAAGACGAGTTTCCTCGCGCCTCGTGGTAATGAATCACGGTTTTTCTACAATGGCTGCTGCACATGTTAGAACGAGGAAGTAAGAAGCCCGGCAACAAGGAAGAACCCACAATGCCATGCAGACAGCCCATCAGCAGATAGCCAGACCCTGTGATGTCACAGCCCTATAAAAAGTCTCCTCCTGCCCGGTCTCTGCAAAGGGAGAGACATTACAGGCGCTAGGGACAGTGATTAGGAAACACTAATCACAAAATATTACCGATGAGCAGTTCAGGTAAAGATTATTCATAGTATAGGAAAAGGATAGGGAGACTGTATCTATACTATAGGGAGAGAGCAGGGACAACTTACAGATACTTTAAGGATATAATAGAGAGGCTTTATCCACACTAGAGAGAGAGCAGAGACAGCTTAGAGATAGTGTACAGATATAATGGGGAGGCTTCATCCACACTATAGAAAGAGAGCAGGGGCAGAGATAGTGTAGTGCTTTTACTGGCACTGCTGTTGCCATCCTCCCCACTCTGTCACTGGGCCGCTGTGTTGACTCCTCATGTGGTTGCCACCCTATGACAAGGCTTCTATTGCCCCTGTTTGGTCTTGTTGACATAACCATTTATTTGATCCTTCTTCTGATCTGTCAGAAGGATGGAAAAATGAGACGCACAACAGATCCTGTCTGTGTAGCTGTATCTCAGGAGCGGACTACAGCACTCAACCATAAGAGGCTTTGGTAGGTGCACATCTCAAGGTTGATACCTTCCACCATGGGGATCCAAAGAAACAGGTTCTATTCTTCAATTCTGAGACAGCACACCAGGGAATTCTTTCATATGCTTTTATGCATACGTGTATATGTTATGTACACGTGAATAACAAGTGGTACATAGGTAGACAACAACGTTTCGGGCCCTTATGTGAGGTGCCCTTCATCAGGCTAGGAACTGGAAAACCAGGTGTGGTATACAGCGGCGTCCCTGTCTGTGTAGCAGTGTTAAGGCCTGTATAACAAGGTCCCTATTTTGCATCAAAATTGGATTATGATTTGGAAGCCAAAATCAGGAGTGGGTACAAAACACAGAAGACATGGAAATATTCCATTCACGTGTCATCTCTGCTTTGGATCCACTCCTCTTTTTTTTTTTGGCATTAGTAATACTGATGGATTACTGACCAAATACTGACTGAGTGAAGGCGGATGCTCCACAGACAGGATCGTTTTTTGGGGGGCTGTTCTTATGATGGATGAGAAGAAGGGCAAAATAAACAGTGACGTCAACACAAACTTGGAATGAGGAGATAGGACACGGTGACACAACAGCACTTCATCAGGACCACTACTGGTCAGGGGATCCTCCTTTATATAAAGTGCAGGTATCTATCAAAGTCTGATCTTGACATGTCTGTGGAAGTGTGTCATGGCAGGAACAAAGGAGACTTCTGAGGACCTTAGAAGAGTTGGTGATGCTCATCAGGCTGGAAAAGGTCACAAACCCATCTCTAAAGGGTCTGGACTCTGTAGTACCCCAGAGTGGTACTACCATTCTTACTCCCTGCTACTGTCTCTAATCGCTAACCTTTAATGTCACATGTGTGTTTATTCCTCCTACACCGTGCATTCATAATCTTGCTATGAAACCGTTATGTTCATGTAATGTGCCTGGTTCACCAACAGGTGGCAGTACATCTGACAGAGATGTTTAGATGGCAGTGAGGGTAATGGCCACATCTCTAGCGCCAGGAGTCCCAAAAGGGAAGCAGCTCATATAGCATGCTGACTCCTTACAGATACAGATGGAGTATCATGAGGGGGTCAACAGCCAAAGACACCCTGCTCAAAAGGTACCAGACGGAAGCCAGAGTCTACCACAGCAGGGAAAGATAAAGCAAGGTATTCAAGTTTGCCTGCCAGTTTACCCCAAAGCCTGCTGGAACCAAGAGAAATACTGGATATTGACTTGATGCAAGTTTATTCAAGTAAAGCTGCTGAACTTTCACCAAGTTTGGACTCGACTATTTCTCCACCTCCACCAATACTCCCCCCTTTATTGCATCGGAGCCCAGCCCTGAGGATCAACACTATCCAGGTAGGATAGACACACGGAGACTATTAAGGCCACACCACACCACTCGGCATTCCTATAGGCCTGGAATACGATTGGCCCTGGGGGGGGGGGGGGGGGGCAGCACGTTGCTCCACCAATCTAAAGTCAGACTGTACAAATGGAGGAAATTCAAGACCATTATTAACCCTCCCCAGATGTGGTCAAACAACACAGATGTGTAACAGTCCACAAGGTCGTAAAGCAATCCAAGGAAACTCCTAAGCAAATCACGGCCTTTCTCACCTTAGCTAATGTTACTGTTCATGAGTCCATCATCACGAGGACACTGAACCACAATGGCGTGCGAGGCAAGACTGTAAGGACAAAGCTGCTGCTCTACAAAAAGAACATTGCTGCTCAGTTGCAGTTTGTAAAGAACCTGGACAAGCCAGAAGGATATTGGAAAACGTTCTGTGGATGGAATAGAACTTTCTGGTGTAAATGAGAAGCATTATGCAGTCACTGGGCCATAGGGGTGCAATCTGTAAGTTTGGTGGCCTGATGAGGGTAGTAGTTGATACTCGTGTTTCTGCAGCACCTGGGCTGGCATGCAGTGACAGGAAGGAAGCTAATAGATTATTTCGGGGCACACTCTGGTGAAGACGGATCTCCTCTAGGTGTGGGTTGAGGTGCCCTTTATTGTGCAGGGTTTTTTTGGTGCAGGGAAGGCAGGTTTCTTGATGTTCTGATGCCAGCACCCTTGGATGCAAATGAAGTGATAAAGAGGAGTCATTTAAATAAATACCTGGAACATTTACTGAGAATTACTTGCCTTGAGGTGACAGTTCCAGGTACAGTTATCATGGAGGTTTTCACATACACTTCTGCTCTTACTTGTGCTATAATTCCAGGTAACAGGCTCGGGTGAGGCCCTAACAGGCTCAGGCGAGGCAGTAACAGGCTCAGGCGAGGTACTAACAGGCTCAGGCGAGGCACTAACAGGCCTAGGCGAGGCACTAACAGGCTCGAGTAAGGCCCTAACAGGCTCAGGTGAGGCAGTAACAGGCTCAGGCGAGGCAGTAACAGGCTCGGGTGAGGCCCTAACAGGCTCAGGCGAGGCAGTAACAGGCTCAGGCGAGGTACTAACAGGCTCAGGCGAGGCACTAACAGGCTCAGGTGAGGCACTAACAGGCTCAGGCGAGGCACTAACAGGCTCAGGCGAGGCACTAACAGGCTCAGGCGAGGCACTAACAGGCTCGTTTAAGGCCCTAACAGGCTCAGGCGAGGCAGTAACAGGCTCAGGCGAGGTACTAACAGGCTCAGGCAGGCAGTAACAGGCTCAGGCGAGGCACTAACAGGCTCAGGCGAGGCAGTAACAGGCTCAGGCGAGGCAGTAACAGGCTCGGGTGAGGCCCTAACAAGCTCAGGCAAGGCAGTAACAGGCTCGGGTGAGGCCCTAACAGGCTCAGGCGAGGTACTAACAGGCTCAGGCGAGGTACTAACAGGCTTCTATGTTGTGATGACAGTAATATACTTCCTTGTGCTGGTATCAGAGTCCTTTATTTGTGTTTAACAGCCCAGTACTGAATATAATAACATAGCCTGTACCTGGTATAGGGGAATGTGCTAGCGCCATCTGGTGGTGACTGATGTGAAGTGCTGGTTACCAGCCTGTTAATAGCAATGTACAGCTACATACAGACACAGCATCAAATGACATTCTGCAAATCCCCTTATGTACACAGGGCTCCACTACCAATACAGAGTGAGAAAGGAGAACCCTGTAACCAGCATAAAGACCTCATCCCATCTGTGACACACGGTGGTGGCAGTATCGTGGGCTGGGCCTGTTCTGATGCAGCAATGAATTCTGAATTATAGCAGGAGGAAACCACCAACATAGCAGAGCTGGAGCTGTTCTGTACTGACGAATGTGCTAAAATTCCTCCAGGCCGATGTGCAGAACTAATCTACAATTACCAGGAACAAGGGGGCCACACCACATACTGAAAGTGGGGTTCACATACTTTTACTGCTCACAGCATTTTCCTCCAGGTCTTTGTGACTTTGACTTGTTTTTCATCTACTTTTAGGACTCGTGTGAAAATCTGATAGAGTTTTAGGTCAAATTCATGCAGAAATCCGGAAAACCCGGGAGGATGGAAGAAGCTTGTCTGGGAGTGTCCTTGTGACTGCTGTGGCCCTTCGTTCCTGACCTGCATGTTCTCCAAGGTTGGCGCGCCCTCTATGAAGGTCTGGGGTGGTGACCCTGAGGCGTGTTGTCGGTAGGATGGCTATGGAGGCATGTATGTAGGGCAGTGTGAGGCATGATGGGACAGCAGAGGTCACGTATGAAGCGCCGGCTCCTTGGGATCTTATTTTTAGCGGCTGCAGCGCTGAGCACAGGTTATTAAGTGGCCTGTCTGGATGTACATCAAAGCCGTCCCTGGTGGGACCCATGTTAAATTCCATCATTAAAACCTATTACCGAGCCATCAAACTCCGCGTAATTCCCTCTAATGACCTCATTTCCCTAAGTGTCAGCTCCGCCGCCTCGCACCGCCGTTCTGCTGACTGGAGCGTCTCGCAGAGAGAAATCAATGTAGGTGGAGGGCGGCAGCAGGGGACCCAGAAAAATCTCCCATATTCCCTCTTCTATCCAGTCTATTAGCCTCCGCTGTCAGAGTGTGATTGAGGGCCGAGCGGAGAGCAGGCGGGGGGGCTCGGCCAGGAGGCTGACGCTCTTTTATGAATCCACTTACTAAGGAGGGGGATATAAAAATGGATTATTGCATTAAAAGTTCACAATGTTCTCTGTTTGTCGCAGGTTTCCTGAGAAATCAAAAACTAAAGTGTGCGGGGCAGAGCGGCGAGCGGCCCCCGCCCGGCAGAAATCATCTGCTGAACAGGCCGGGGCCCCGGGGCTATGGGAGCCCAGGCACTCATTTCTAGAGTGGATAATTGACTTCTTTCAGTTGATAATTCATAGCTTGCATATGTTACCTAATACATCAGCGAGCCGAGAGTCGCCACAGCCCCGAGCGGCAGCCGCTGCCGATGATGGATGACTGCATTACCGCATTGTGAATGAATTATGTCTGACAGAGGCGCGAGCGCCGGCCGCCCCGTATCCCGTAATCTGCCGCAAATTATCCCTGTTAACACATCACACAGAAGGAATTAATGGGGCAATTCAGCTATTAAAGATGAAGGACGCCACTATTTGCCAGACGGATCCACCACACCGCCATTCACCGGACGTCCCGCACACATTCATCACACCGCCATTCACCGGACGTCCCGCACACAATCATCACACCTCTATTCACCGGATGTCCCGCACACGTCCATCACACCGCCATTCACCGGATGTCCTGCACACGTCCATCACACCGCCATTCACCGGATGTCCCGCACACGTCCATCACACCACCATTCACCGGATGTCCCACACACGTCCATCACACCGCCATTCACTGGATGTCCCACACACGTCCATCACACCGCCATTCACCGGATGTCCCGCACACGTCCATCACACCGCCATTCACTGGATGTCCCACACACGTCCATCACACCGCCCATTCACCGGATGTCCCGCACACGTCCATTCACACCCACCATTCACCGGATGTCCCACACACGTCCATCACACCGCCATTCACTGGATGTCCCACACACGTCCATCACACCGCCATTCACCGGATGTCCCGCACCACGTCCATCACACCACCATTCACCGGATGTCCCACACACGTCCATCACACCACCATTCACCGGACGTCCCGCACACAATCATCACACCTCTATTCACCGGATGTCCCGCACACGTCCATCACACCGCCATTCACCGGACATCCCGCACCACATCCATCACACCGCCATTCACCGGATGTCCCGCACACATCCCTCACACCGCCATTCACTGGACGTCCCACACACATCCCTCACACCGCCATTCACCGGACGTCCCACACACATCCCTCACACCGCCATTCACGCGGACGTCCCGCACACAACCCTCACACCGCCATTCACCGGACATTCCCGCACACATCCATCACACCGCCATTCACCGGATGTCCCCGCACACGTCCCATCACACCGCCATTCACCGGACGTCCCGCACACATCCCTCACACCGCCATTCACCGGACGTCCCACACACATCCCTCACACCGCCATTCACCGGACATCCCGCACACATCCATCACACCGCCATTCACCGGATGTCCCGCACACGTCCATCACACCGCCATTCACCGGACGTCCCGCACACATCCCTCACACCGCCATTCACCGGACGTCCCGCACACGTCCCTCACACCGCCATTCACCGGACGTCCAACACACATTCATCACACCGCCATTCACCGGACATCCCGCACACATTCATCACACCGCCATTACCGGACGGATTCCTCACACCGCCATTCACCGGACGTCCCGCACACATCCATCACACCGCCATTCACCAGACGGATCCCTCACACCGCCATTCACCGGACGTCTGCACACGTCCATCACACCGCCAATTCACCAGACGTCCTGCACACATCCATCACACCCGCCATTCAACCAGACGTCCCAGACGGATCTCTCACACCGCCATTCACCGGACATCCCGCACACATCCATCACACCGCCATTCACCGGACATCGCTGCACACATTCATTCACACCGCCATTCACCAGACGGATCTCTCACACCGCCATTCACCGGACATCCCGCACACATCCATCACACCGCCATTTCACCGGACGTCCCCGCACACATCCATCACACCGCCATTCACCGGACGTCCCGCACACATCCATCACATCGCCATTCACCGGACGTCCCGCACACATCCATCACACGCCATTCACCAGACGTCCCCGAACACATCCATCACACCGCCATTCACCGGACGTCCCGCACACATCCATCACACCGCCATTCACCGGACGTCCCCGCGCACATCCATCACACGCCATTCACCAGACGTCCCGCACACATCCATCACACCGCCATTCACGGACGTCCCGCACACATCCATCACACCGCCATTCACCGGACGTCCCGAACACATCCATCACACCGCCATTCACCGGACGTCCCGCACACATCCATCAAACCGCCATTCACCGGACGTCCCGCACACATCCATCACACCGCCATTCACCAGACGTCCGCACACATCCATCACACCGCCATTCACCAGACGTCCCGCACACATCCACCACACCGCCATTCACCAGACGTCCCGCACACATCCATCACACCGCCATTCACCGGACGTCCCGCACACATCCATCACACCGCCATTCACCAGACGTCCCGCACACATCCATCACACCGCCATTCACCAGACGTCCCGCACACATCCATCACACCGCCATTCACCAGACGTCCCGCCACACATCCATCACACCGCCATTCACCGGACGTCCCGCGCACATCCATCACACCGCCAATTCACCGGACGTTCCCGAACACATCCGTTCACACCGCCATTCACCGGACGTCCCGCACACATCCATCACACTGCCATTCACCGGACGTTCCCGCACACATCCATCACACCGCCATTCACCGGACGTCCCGCACACATCCATCACACCGCCATTCACCGGACGTCCCGCACACATCCGTCACACCGCTATTTACCAGATGCGCCGAACGGATCCCTCACACCGCCATTCACCAGACATCTGCACATATCCGTCACACCGCTATTCACCAGACGTCCCAGAGAATTCCATCACACCGCCATTCACCGGACGCCCCGCACACATCCATCACACCGCCATTCACCAGAGGTCCCAGACGATTCCATCACACCGCCATTCACCGGACATCCCGCACACATCCATCACACCGCCATTCACCGGGCGTCCCGCACACATCCATCACACCGCCATTCACCGGACGTTCCGCACACATACATCACAACCCCATTCACCGGACGTCCCGCACACATCCATCACACCGCCATTCACCGGACGTCCCAGACAATTCCATCACACCGTCATTCACTGAATGTCCCATCCCAGACGGATCCATCCCACCGGCACTCAAGCACACAATCCTCCAGACCACAGCGTCCACCGCACAGAGTTGCTGTATACCGTCACATCTAGTTGCGTACAGTTCGTCCAATATACACGGCTACAGATGTGGAGTTATGTTCTGAATCTGTTTTTTATACAGTTCTGTGTCGCCATCTACTGGACACGTGTGGAAGTGCACCTCAACTGGACATGACGTCATTTACTATCAGATATTTACCACTTTTTGGTGTAGGTCTGTCACGTGGCCAGGGAGGGGCCGCAGGACCTTCTCATTTATCATATTCTGTACCTGTACGTCAGTAATGAAGCCACCGCCAGCACAGGGTTAATAAGAACGGGACCCCTATACACCTTGTCCTAGGGAAATAAAAGGGGTAGTCTCATCTCTGACAATAGGGGGGATATACCACTAGGATGTGACCCATTGACTGGTGACACCCCATCTATCTCATAACTGTAGCCGGTAAATCCCTGCCCTGCATTCATTTCTATGGGGAGAGCGCTGGGCGGTGGCTGGATCAGAGTCCTCCACAGCGGTGGGATCAATGATATGGGGGCGCTGTGGAGGTCACAGTTATGGGGGCACTGTGGATGTCACTGTTATGGGGGCGCTGTGGATGTCACAGTTATGGGGGCACTGTGGATGTCACTGTTATGGGGCACTGTGGATGTCACTGTTATGGGGGCACTGTGGATATCACTGTTATGTTATGGGGGCACTGTGGATGTCACTGTTATGGGGCACTGTGGATGTCACAGTTATGGGGCCACTGTGGATGTCACTGTTATGAGGCACTGTGGATGTCATGTTATGGGGCGCTGTTGGATGTCACAGTTATGGGGGCACTGTGCGAGCGTGGACATGTGGAGTCACTTATGAGGGCATGTGGATGTCACCTGTTATGGGGGCACTGTGGATGTCACTGTTATGGGGGCACTGTGGATGTCACTGGCTTATGGGGCACTGTGGATGTCACTGTTATGGGGCGCTGTGGAGGTCACACTGTATATGGACTGTGGATGTCACTGTTATGGGGGCACTGTGGATGTCACTGTTATGGGGCACTGTGGATGTCACCGTTATGGGGGCGCTGTGGAGGTCACAGTTTATGGGGCGCTGTGGAGGTCACGTTATGGGGCACTGTGGATGTCACCGTTATGGGGGCACTGTGGAGGTCACCGTTATGGGGCGCTGTGGATATCACTGTTATGGGGGCGCTGTGGAGGTCACAGTTATGGGGGCACTGTGGATGTCACTGTTATGGGGCACTGTGGAATCACGTTATGGGGCACTGTGGATGTCAACGTTATGGGGGCACTGTGGAGGTCACCGTTATGGGGCACTGTGGATGTCACTGTTATGGGGCACTGTGGGTCACGTTATGGGGCACTGTGGAGGTCACCGTTATGGGGGGGGGCACTGTTAGGGGGCACTGTGAGGTCACCGTTATGGGGGCACTGTGGAGGTCACCGTTATGGGGGCACTGTGGTTCACCGTTATGGGGCCTGTGGAGGTCACCGTTATGGGGGCACTGTGGAGGTCACCGTTATGGGGGCACTGTGGAGGTCAACCGTTATGGGGGCACTGTGGAGGCACACGTTATGGGGGCACTGTGGAGGTCACAGTTATGGGGGCACTGTGGAGGTCACGTTATGGGGGCACTGTGGATATGGGGGCACTGTGGATGGGGGCGCTGTATAGGTCACAGTTATGGGGCACTGTGGATGTCACTGTTATGGGGGCACTGTGGGATCACCGTTATGGGGCACTGTGGATGTACTGTGGAGGTCCAGTTATGGGGGCACTGTGGAGGTCACCGTTATGGGGCACTGTGGAGGTCACCGTTATGGGGGCACTGTGGATATCACCGTTATGGGGGCGCTGTGGAGGTCACAGTTATGGGGCACTGTGGAGGTCACCGTTATGGGGGCACTGTGGAGGTCACCATTATGGGGGCGCTGTGGGATGTCACTGTTATGGGGGCACTGTGGATGTCACTGTACTGGGGGCACTGTGGATGTCACTGTTATGGGGGCACTGTGGATGTCACTGTTATGGAGGCACTGTGGATGTCACTGTTATGGGGGCGCTGTGGGGGGGCAGGTCACTGTTTGGGGGCACTGTGGAGGCACAGTTATGGGGGACTGTGTGGACTGTTATGGGGCACTGGGAGTTCACCGTTATGGGGGCGTTGGGGGCACTGTGGAGGTCACCGTTATGGGGGCACTGTGGGGTCACCGTTTATGGGGGCACTGTGGAGGTCACCGTTATGGGGCACTGTGGAGGTCACAGTTATGGGGCAGTTATGGCACTGTGGAGGTCACCGTTATGGGGCACTGTGGAGGTGGGGGCACGTTAGGGGGCACTGTGGAGGTCCGACCAGTTATGGGGCACTGTTGGATATCACCGTTTATGGGGGCCTTGGAGTCACAGTTTATGGGGACTGTGGAGGTCACGTTATGGAGCACGTGGAGGTCACCATTATCTGGGCGCTGTGATTCACGTTATGGGGCACTTGGATGTCACTGATGTCACTGTTTGGATGGCACTGTGGATGTCACGTTATGTGACACTCTGCCCCCATAACAGTGACATTCACAGTGCCCCCATAATAACTCCACAGATCCCCCATAACAGTGACCTCCACAGTGCCCCCAAACAGACATCCACAGTCATCCACAGTGCCCCCATAACAGTGACATCCACAGTGCCCCATAACAGTGACATTCCACAGTGCCCCCATAACAGTGACATCCACAAGTGCCCCATCCCATAACAGTGACATCCACAGGCCCCCATAACAGTGACATCCATAACAGTGCCCCCATAACAGTGACATCCACAGTGCCCCCATAACAGTGACATCCACAGTAACAGTGACATCCACAGTGCCCCCATAACAGTGACATCCACAGTGCCCCCATAACAGTGACATCCACAGTGCCCCCATACAGTGACATCCACAGTGCCCCATAACAGTGACATCCACAGTGCCCCCATAACAGTGACATCCACAGTCCCCCATAACAGTGACAGTGCCACATGTATCAGTGAATCACAGTGCCCCCATAACAGTGACATCCACAGTGCCCCCATGACTCCACATCCATACAGTGATCCACAGTGCCCCCATAACAGTGACATCCACAGTGCCCCCATAACAGTGACATCCACAGTGCCCCCATAAACAGTGACATCCAACAGTGCCCCATAACAGTGACATCCACAGTGCCCCATAACAGTGATCCACAGTGCCTCCATAACAGTGACATCCACAGTGCCCCCATAACAGTGAATCCACAGTGCCCCATAACAGTGACATCCACATGCCCCCTAACATGACATCCACAGTGCCCCATAACAGTGACATCCACAGTGCCCCCATAACAGTGACATCCACAGTGCCCCATAACAGTTGACATCCACAGTGCCCCCATAACAGTGACATCCACAGC
>ONZH01006550.1:0-25954 GCA_900303285.1 Rhinella marina | reverse complement strand
TTATTTATAGAGGAGAGGTAGTATTTATAGGGGAGAGAGTATGTATTTATAGGGGAGAGAGTGTGTATTTAAAGGGTAGAGAGTATGTATTTATAGGGGAGAGAGTTTTTATTTATAGGTAGAGAGTATATATTTATAGGGGAGAGAGTTTGTATTTATAGGGAGAGAGTTTGTATTTATAGGGGAGATAGTGTGTATTTATAGGGAGAGAGTATGTATTTATAGGGGACAGAGTATGTATTTATAGGGGACAGAGTATGTATTTATAGGGGACACAGTATGTATTTATAGAAGGCAGATTATGTATTTATACGGGATAGAGTATGTATTTATAGGGGAGAGATTATGTATTTATGGGGGACAGAGCATGTATTTCTAGGGGAGAGAGTATGTATTTATAGGGGAGAGATTATGTATTTATAGGGGATAGAGTATGTATTTATAGAGGACAGAGTATATATTTATCGGGGAAAGAGTATGTATTTATAGGTGAGAGAGTATGTATTTATAGGGGAGAGAATATGTATTTATAGGATATAGAGTATGTATTTATAGGGGGCAGAGTATGTATTTATAGATGACAGAGTATGTATTTATAGGGGGCAGAGTATGTATTTATAGGGGATAGAGTATGTATTTGCAGGGTAGAGAGTATGTATTTATAGGGGAGAGAGTTTGTATTTATAGGGGAGAGAGTGTGTATTTATAGGGGAGAGAGTGTGTATTTATAGGGGAGAGAGTATGTATTTATAGGGGAGAGAGTATGTATTTATAGAGGAGAGAGTTTGTATTTATAGGGTAGAGAGTATGTATTTATAGGGGAGAGAGTATGTATTTATAGGGGAGAGAGTTTGTATTTATAGGGGAGAGAGTATGTATTTATAGGGGAGAGAGTTTGTATTTATAGGGGAGAGAGTGTGTATTTATAGGGGAGAGAGTTTGTATTTATAGGGGAGAGAGTATGTATTTATAGAGGAGAGAGTTTGTATTTATAGGGGAGAGAGTTTGTATTTATAGGGGAGAGAGTATGTAATTATAGGGGAGAGAGTATGTATTTATAGGGGACAGATTTATAGGGGATAGAGTATGTATTTATTGGGGACAGAGTATGTATTTATAGGGGAGAGGGTATGTATTTATAGGGGAGAGAGTATGTATTTATAGGATATAGAGTATGTATTTATAGGGGACAGATTATGTATTTATAGAGGACAGAGTATGTATTTATAGGGGGCAGAGTATGTATTTATAGGGGATAGAGTATGTATTTACAGGGTAGAGAGTATGTATTTATAGGGGAGAGAGTATGTATTTATAGGGAGAGAGTTTGTATTTATAGGGTAGAGAGTGTGTATTTATAGGGGAGATAGTTTGTATTTATAGGGGAGAGAGTATGTATTTATAGGGGAGAGAGTATGTATTTATAGGGGAGAGAGTTTGTATTTATAGGGTAGAGAGTATGTATTTATAGCGGAGAGAGTATGTATTTATAGGGGAGAGAGTATGTATATATAGGGGAGAAAGTTTGTATTTATAGGGGAGAGAGTTTGTATTTATAGGGGGGAGAGTGTGTATTTATAGGGGAGAGAGTATGTATTTATAGGGTAGAGAGTATGTATTTATAGCGGAGAGAGTATGTATTTATAGGGGAGAGAGTTTGTATTTATAGGGGAGAGAGTATGTATTTATAGGGGAGAGAGTTTGTATTTATAGGGGAGAGAGTGTGTATTTATAGGGGAGAGAGTATGTATTTATAGGGGAGAGAGTTTGTATTTATAGGGGAGAGAGTTTGTATTTATAGGGTAGAGAGTATGTATTTATAGGGGAGAGAGTATGTATTTATAGGGGAGTTTGTATTTATAGGGGAGAGAGTTTGTATTTATAGGGGAGAGAGTATGTATTTATAGGGGAGAGATTATGTATTTATAGGGGAGAGAGTTTGTATTTATAGGGGAGAGAGTGTGTATTTATAAGGGAGAGAGTATGTATTTATAGGGGAGAGAGTGTGTATTTATAGGGGAGAGAGTATGTATTTATAGGGGAGAGAGTATGTATTTATAGGGAAGAGAGTACGTATTTATAGGGGAGAGAGTACGTATTAATAGGGGACAGATTTATAGGGGATAGAGTATGTATTTATTGGGGACAGAGTATGTATTTATAGGGGAGAGAGTATGTATTTATATGGGAGAGAGTATGTATTTATAGGGGAGAGAGTATGTTTTTATAGGATATAGAGTATGTATTTATAGGAGGCAGAGTATGTATTTATAGAGGACAGAGTATGTATTTATAGGGGAGAGAGTATGTATTTATAGGGTACAGATTATGTATTTATAGAGGATAGATTATATATTTATAGGGGAGAAAGTATGTATTTATAAAGGACAGAGTATGTATTTATAGGGGAGAGATTATGTAAATTATAGCGGATAGAGTATGTATTTATAGAGGAGAGAGTATGTATTTATAGGGTACAGAGTGTATTTATAGAGGACAGAGTTTGTATTTATAAGGGAGAGATTATGTATTTATAGGGGATACAGTATGTATTTATAGGGGATAGAGTATGTATTTATAGGGTACATAGTGTGTATTTATAGGTGCAGAGTATGTATTTATAGGGGGCAGGGTATGTATTTATAGGGGATAGAGTATGTATTTATAGGGGATAGAGTATGTATTTATAGGGGATAGAGTATGTATTTATAGGGGATAGAGTATGTATTTATAGGGTACATAGTGTGTATTTATAGGGGGCAGAGTATGTATTTATAGGGGGCAAAGTATGTATTTATAGGGGATAGAGTATGTATTTATAGGGTACATAGTGTGTATTTATAGGGGGCAGAGTATGTATTTATAGGGGGCAGAGTATGTATTTATAGGGGGCAGAGTATGTATTTGTAGGGGATAGAGTGTGTATTTATAGGGGACAGAGTTTGTATTTATTGGGGGCAGAGTATGTATTTATAGGTGACAGAGTATGTATTTATAGGGGACAGAGTATGTGTTTATAGGGGATAGAGTATGTATTTATAGGGGATAGAGTGTGTATTTATAGGGGACAGAGTTTGTATTTATAGGGGGCAGAGTATGTATTTATAGGGGACAGAGTATGTATTTATAGGGGACAGAGTATGTGTTTATAGGGGGCAGAGTATGTATTTATAGGGGACAGAGTATGTGTTTATAGGGGGCAGAGTATGTATTTATAGGGGACAGAGTACATATGTTAATTTCTGTTCACATTAACATTATGGTTTCCCCATTATGGAGCCCAGTTTGACCTGTTTCAAATGGATCTCAATAAATTCCTTGGACTTGTTTCCGGCGCCGTCAGATTCCAATATTTTTGACAGTTAGATCGTCACCCTCCCCACCCCCCATCCTGTTAGTGTCAGAGGAAATATTGTGCATGAATTTCTGTCTCTATATCAATGTTTCTCCTGAAATGTAACAATTTGTTTCTCTTCCAGGGATTCTTTGTTGCCATCATCTACTGCTTCTGTAACGGCGAGGTGAGTGGCCGCCGATTGTTCCTCCATTTCCTTGAATTATTTATGAATTGTAGCAGCGAGGTCTGACCCTGTCTCGGGAGGTGTCTTAGAGGACGGGGTCTTTTCTGACACCGACAGTAGTTGGTGGAATTCTCCTGAGGCCGTTGGGTGCCGGGTTTCACGATGATATGTGAGGTTTTATATCAGAAATTCTCCCCTTTTTACCTTTTTACCATTTCCTTCTTGGAGACCCTATTGAACTATTGATTTTCAAGAATTCCCCGAGGCCTGGAAATGCCAAAGACTTGTGTATCTGAAGTCAAATACCTACCGTCTGCAGGAGTCAGAACTGTCAATCACTGGGGAGCCCTTACCACCAGCACAGGCAATTATACAGCTGTCATGGAGACCACAGGGTTAATGATGCCATTTATATTCTCCCCTATTTACTCAGGTTCTGTAGAACTCTTTATCCCAAATAACTTGGCTCATGAATAGAATCTTAGGTTTATCAGTGAATACTGACACATAGGTTACTATCACCCCCACTTTTTTGTACTTTAGAAAAACAAAATTACTGTATCCATATCTCCTATGAGCGGACAGCCCCGGGCCAGGGCCACTGAGGGAAACCAGGGCCATTGTACTTTGTTTCCTGCTGTGAAAGCATCATATTTAATACACAAGTCCGAGTACTGATAGATGAATGAATTCAATGATAAAATGTGAAAAAAGAAAAAGTTAAATAAAAAAATAACAGCATAATGATTAATGTTTATTAAATGCAAAAGAAACCAAACATTGCAGCCATATTTGTATCCTCGTAACCATGACAACCGTATGATACATTTGTAAAAATCTAAAAATGCATAAAAACCTAAAGAAAAGTTGGTTCACATGACATTTTTGCTATCGGTTTAAGGCCTCTTTCACACGAACGTTGTGTTTTGCGGTCCGCAAATTGCGGATCCGCAAAAAAAACGGATGGCGTCCGTATGGCATCCGTATTTTTTGCGGATCCACTGTAACATTGCCTATCCTTGTCCGCAAAACGGACAAGAATAGGACATGCTCTATTTTTTTTTGCGGGCCACGGAACGGAGCAACGGATGCGGACAGCACACGGTGTGCTGTCCGCATTTTTTGCGGGCCCATAGAAATGAATGGGTCCGCATTTTTCATGTGAAAAATGCGGATCGGAGCCCGCAAAAACAACGTTCGTGTGAAAGAGGCCTAATGGATACGTTGTAAAAAAAAAAAAGGATTTTCTATGCAAATAAAAAAATAATATAAAATAAAATAAAAATATAAAATAATAATAAATATTAATTAAAATTAATAGAAATGAAATGCTAAATGTAGATGTTCTCTGGAATGGCACCCAAAAGAGTACAGTGCCCCACAGAAACAAGGAGGCCTCATATGCTTGCATCGACTTACAGACCACACCAAACAGGAAAGATCAAAAAATTCTTTGAGCCCTCAAGATAATAGATGCTAAAATTGTCTGGGGTCTTAAGGGGTTAAAGAAACTAGAAACTTTTAGATTAAAAACCATAGTCCTCTCCGTCGTCCATACGTCAGATCGCAGCTGACTGTGTCTAAGGCAATCTGAATATTAACGTCGCTGCGCTGTTACTACCGCCGTGGGCGATGCATCTAATTTTGGTCTCACTCTGCCGGAAGATTTTGTTTCTTTAATATTTCCTTTTGCATTTTATGTGAAGCCTTCAGATATTAATAAAAGAGAAAAAGACACGACGGCCAAAACTGAGAATGTGGTACTACCACCGAATATACGGCCGCCACCTACCTGTGCCGTCACCTGCCTGGGTTATCGGGGACGTGCCCTCAGAAATCATTAGAATTATTCAGTACAACAACAAGAATGACAAAAAAATGAATAAAAGATTTTAAAAAATGGGAGAAATTTTACTAAGCAAATTGTGTAAATGCTGAGCCAGAGACGAACATGGCAGAAAAGATTTTTAAAGTACAGTAAGCAGCATCATATTTATCATATAGCCACAATTTGGCGCAGTTCCTGGGGTGCAGTTTAGCTTTATCCTGTGTACCTTTAGAGCAGTAATAATAAATCTCCCCAGTGTCATGTACTGATCGATGTGCTTGGTCACAACCTTTTGCCTCTCCATGGATTGGTCCATTCAGATATCTATGGATACATTTTTTTTTTTTTTCAAAATTATTTACCCAGTCTAACCAGACAAAGGGGGAAATTTTCAAATCCACCAGATGTCTAGTCAAAATTGGCATTTCATTCCACCACCACCAATTATATCAAAAAGGGACATGGCAAGAACGGATTTGGTGGAGCCACTGGCCCCAGCTCATTATTTACACTAAGGGCTCCTCTGCCTCCTACTCTACTCACAGTCTATCCCTACTCTACTCACAGTCTGTCCATACTCTACTCACAGTCTGTCCTTACTCTACTCACAGTCTGTCCATACTCTACTCGCAGTCTCTCCATATGTTTCTCACAGTCTGTTCATACTCTACTCACAGTCTGTCCATACTCTACTCACAGTCTGTCCATACTCTACTCACAGTCTGTCCATACGCTTCTCACAGTCTGTCCATACTCTACTCACGGTCTGTCCATATGCTTCTCACAGTCTGTCCATACTCTACTCACAGTCTGTCCATACGCTTCTCACAGTCTGTCCATACTCTACTCACAGCCTGTCCATACTCTACTCACAGTCTGTCCATACGCTTCTCACAGTCTGTCCATACTCTACTCACAGTCTGTCCATACTCTACTCGCAGTCTCTCCATATGCTTCTCACAGTCTGTCCATACTCTACTCACAGTCTGTCCATACTCTACTCACAGTCTGTCCATACTCTACTCACAGTCTGTCCATACTCTACTCACAGTCTGTCCATACTCTACTCACAGTCTGTCCATACTCTACTCACAGTCTGTCCATACTCTACTCACAGTCTGTCCATACGCTTCTCAGTCTGTCCATACCCTTCTCACAGTCTGTCCATACTCTACTCACAATCTGTCCTTACACTTCTCACAGTCTGTCCATACTCTACTCACAGTCTCTCCATACGCTTCTCACAGTCTGTCCATACGCTTCTCACAGTCTGTCCATACGCTTCTCACAGTCTGTCCATACGCTTCTCACAGTCTGTCCATACTCTACTCACAGCCTGTCCATACTCAACTCACAGTCTGTCCATACGCTTCTCAAAGTCTGTCCATACTCTACTCACAGTCTGTCCATACTCTACTCACAGTCTGTCCATACTCTACTCACAGTCTGTCCATACTCTACTCACAGTCTGTCCATACTCTACCCACAGCCTGTCCATACTCTACTCACAGTCTGTCCATACGCTTCTCAAAGTCTGTCCATACTCTACTCACAGTCTGTCCATACTCTACTCACAGCCTGTCCATACTCTACTCACAGTCTGTCCATCTCTACTCACAGTCTGTCCATACTCTACACAGTCTGTCCATACTCTACTCACAGTCTGTCCATACTCTACTCACAGTCTGTCCATACTCTACTCACAGTCTGTCCATACTCTACTCACAGTCTGTCCATACGCTTCTCACAGTCTGTCCATACGCTTCTCACAGTCTGTCCATACTCTACTCACAGCCTGTCCATACTCTACTCACAGTCTGTCCATCTCTATTCACAGTCTGTCCATACTCTACTCACAGTCTGTCCATACGCTTCTCACAGTCTGTCCATACGCTTCTCACAGTCTGTCCATACTCTACTCACAGTCTTTCCATACTCTATTCACAGTCTGTCCATACGCTTCTCACAGTCTGTCCATACTCTACTCACAGTCTGTCCATACTCTACTCACAGTCTGTCCATACGCTTCTCACAGTCTGTCCATACTTTACTCACAGTCTGTCCATACGCTTCTCACAGTCTGTCCATACTTTACTCACAGTCTGTCCATACTCTACTCACAGTCTGTCCATACTCTACTCACAGTCTGTCCATACTCTACTCACAGTCTCTCCATATGCTTCTCACAGTCTGTCCATACTCTACTCACAGTCTATCCATACTCTACTCGCAGTCTCTCCATATGGTTCTCACAGTCTGTCCTTACTCTACTCACAGTCTGTCCTTATTCTTCTCACAGTCTGTCCATACTCTACTCACAGTCTGTCCATGCACTTCTCACAGTCTGTCCATACTTTACTCACAGTCTGTCCATACTCTACTCACAGTCTGTCCATACTCTATTCACAGTCTGTCCATACGCTTCTCACAGTCTGTCCATACGCTTCTCACAGTCTGTCCATACTCTACTCACAGTCTGTCCATACTCTACTCACAGTCTCTCCCTATGCTTCTCACAGTCTGTCCATACTCTACTCACAGTCTGTCCATACTCTACTCACAGTCTGTCCATACACTTCTCACAGTCTGTCCATACTTCACTCACAGTCTGTCCATACTCTACTCACAGCCTGTCCATACTCTACTCACAGTCTGTCCATACTCTACTCACAGTCTGTCCATACTCTACTCACAGTCTGTCCATACGCTTCTCACAGTCTGTCCATACTCTACTCACAGTCTGTCCATACTCTACTCACAGTCTCTCCATATGCTTCTCACAGTCTGTCCATACTCTACTCACAGTCTATCCATACTCTACTCGCAGTCTCTCCATATGCTTCTCACAGTCTGTCCTTACTCTACTCACAGTCTGTCCTTATTCTTCTCACAATCTGTCCATACTCTACTCACAGTCTTTCCATGCACTTCTCACAGTCTGTCCATACGTTACTCACAGTCTGTCCATACTCTACTCACAGCCTGTCCATACTCTACTCACAGTCTGTCCATACTCTATTCACAGTCTGTCCATACTCTACTCACAGTCTGTCCATACTCTACTCACAGTCTGTCCATACGCTTCTCACAGTCTGTCCATACTCTACTCACAGTCTGTCCATACTCTACTCACATTCTGTCCATACTCTACTCACAGTCTGTCTATACTCTACTCGCAGTCTCTCCATATGCTTCTCACAGTCTGTCCATACTCTACTCACAGTCTGTCCATACTCTACTCACAGCCTGTCCATACTGTACTCACAGCCTGTCCATTCTCTACTTACAGTCTGTCCATACTCTATTCACAGTCTGTCCATACTCTACTCACAGTCTGTCCATACGCTTCTCACAGTCTGTCCATACTCTACTCACAGTCTGTCCATACTCTACTCACATTCTGTCCATACTCTACTCGCAGTCTGTCCATACTCTACTCGCAGTCTCTCCATATGCTTCTCACAGTCTGTCCATACTCTACTCACAGTCTGTCCATACTCTACTCACAGTCTGTCCATACTCTACTCACAGTCTGTCCATACTCTACTCACAGTCTGTCCATACTCTACTCACAGTCTGTCCATACTCTACTCACAGTCTGTCCATACTCTACTCACAGTCTGTCCATACTCTACTCACAGTCTGTCCATACGCTTCTCACAGTCTGTCAATACTCTACTCAGTCTGTCCTTACTCTACTACATAATCTATTCAGTCTATCTGTAGTCTCCTCACAGTCTGTCCATACTCTACTCACAGTCTCTCCCTATGCTTCTCACAGTCTGACCATACTCTACTCACAGTCTGTCCATACTCTACTCACAGTCTGTCCATACACTTCTCACAGTCTGTCCATACTTTACTCACAGTCTGTCCATACTCTACTCACAGTCTGTCCATACTCTACTCACAGTCTGTCCATACTCTACTCACAGTCTGTCCATACTCTACTCACAGTCTGTCCATACTCTACTCACAGTCTGTCCATACTCTACTCACAGTCTGTCCATACGCTTCTCACAGTCTGTCCATACTCTACTCACAGTCTGTCCATACTCTACTCACATTCTGTCCATACTCTACTCACAGTCTGTCTATACTCTACTCGCAGTCTCTCCATATGCTTCTCACAGTCTGTCCATACTCTACTAACAGTCTGTCCATACTCTACTCACAGCCTGTCCATACTCTACTCACAGCCTGTCCATACTCTACTTACAGTCTGTCCATACTCTATTCACAGTCTGTCCATACTCTACTCACAGTCTGTCCATACGCTTCTCACAGTCTGTCCATACTCTACTCACAGTCTGTCCATACTCTACTCACATTCTGTCCATACTCTACTCACAGTCTGTCCATACTCTACTCGCAGTCTCTCCATATGCTTCTCACAGTCTGTCCATACTCTACTCACAGTCTGTCCATGCTCTACTCACAGTCTGTCCATACTCTACTCACAGTCTGTCCATACTCTACTCACAGTCTGTCCATACTCTACTCACAGTCTGTCCATACTCTACTCAGTCTGTCCTTACTCTACTACATAATCTATTCAGTCTATCTGTAGTCTCCTCACAATCTATCCGTAATCTACTCACAGTCTATCCATAGTACATCCATAGTATTCTCATAGTCTACCTATAGTCTAGAAACATAGGGGTCATTTATTAATAGACATACCCCAATTATTGGTGTATATATGTTGCAGATTGAGTTGCAAAGAGAACTTCTCATTTATCATTTTCTACACCTGTTTTAGCAAGGGAGCTGACATAGATTTATGCCAGTGGTGGATGTGCCTAAGTTATGTAGAGACCGGTACCTTTGCATAACGTAGGCACATCCGGCCCCAGTGCAGCGTTATTAAGACCAGCATCTAAAATGCCAGTCAATGAATGACTCCAATAATCTTCCCATGGTCTACTTATAGCCTACTCATAGTCTTCTCAAGGTCTTCCCATAGTCTACCTATGATCAACTCAAATTCTACCCATAGTCTATAATCTACCCATGATCCACCCAAAGTCTACCTGACAGTCTATTCATAGTCTACCCATAGTCCAAAAGTTATTGTCTACCAACAGTCCACTCAGAGTCCACCTATAGTCTTCTCATGTTCTACCCATAGTATTCACATGCTCTACCCATATTCTTCCCACAGTCTTCTCATAGTCTTCCCATAGTCTTCAAGTAGTTTACCTATAGACCACTCAAGGTATATCTCTAGTCTTCTCATCATCTACCAATAGTCCCATCACAGTCTTCACATAGTCTTCAGTCTTCCCACAGTCCACTCATAGTCTACCCACAATCCACTCATAGTCTTCAAGTAGTTTACCTATAGTCCACTCAAGGTCTATCTCTAGTCTTCTCATAGTCTACCCATAGTCCAGTCACAGTCTTCACATAGTCTTCAGTCTACCCATAGTCCACTCATGGTTATCCTTAGTCTTACCATAGTCCACTGATAGTCTACCCATAGTCCTACTCTAGTCTTATCATGGTCTTCCCATAGTCTACCCATTGTCTTCCTGTAGTCTACCGATTGTCTGCCCATATTCTGCTCCTAGGCTACTCATAGTGAAATTATTAATCTACTTTACTGATCTTGCTGTTCATTCATTCCATATTTTTATTTTTCAGGTACAAGCAGAAATTAAGAAATCATGGAGTAGGTGGACGTTGGCGCTGGACTTTAAAAGAAAAGCTAGAAGTGGAAGTACCACCTACAGCTATGGACCTATGGTCTCCCACACAAGTATCACTAATGTCACCACAAGGGGCACATTGGCCTTACATCTGAACACGAGACTTGTGTCAGCTGCCCTGAACGGTCACAGAAACTTACCGGGCTATGTAAAAAATGGCTCCATTTCTGAAAACTCCATACCTTCTTCAGGACCGGAGCAGTATAACAAAGATGAGGAATATCTCACTGGGTCAGGGGTCTACGATGCCGAGAGACCAGCAGCAGAAGTCGTAGAGGAAGAGAGAGAGACTGTCATGTAAATATCTTTGTGCAGGAATCCAAAGAAAAAAAATAGAAAGTGCAAAAGAACCTCGTGGAAAACAAAAAACGTAACAGAAGATTACACGGATGATCCTTCTCATTCCAATCTTCTGATTCCATCAATATTTTTGGTGATCACTATGAAAGAACACAGTCACTCCCCAGACCTCCCCAAACCACCAGAGCACAAAACACAACTCACGACTATCTCTTACCAATAACTGTAATTCTTTCCTTAATTTGATACATTGTAAAATTTCTTTTATATGTGTATTTTTTTTAAGACACTTATTTATCAGTCCTCTATGTTAGAGACGTGGATATAAAATATTGTGATTGCATTTTCTAAACAACTCAAGAAGACAAATGTAATTACGCATGTACAAATGATAATTATTAGATAGTTTTTGTTTTTGTTTTTTTTTTGCTGTTGTCAAGTAAGTCATGAACTACAGTCCTGATGTCACATTGTGCTCAGATTCGTGCACACGGACGTCCAGTTACAAAAAAAAAAGACCAAAATAGTCACTTCAGATAATAGATATGGCCGAGGAGTCAACACTTCCAACATTTGGAAACTTCTAAGAAAAAAAATAACTGGAAAATGTTTTCCGTAAAAAAGGTTTTATTCAAAATAAAAATGGAGACTATTTCCAGTGTAACCGGCCTGAGCGCCGTGTGTTCCTCCTCAGCCTAATCTATGAAATTACAGATTACAGTCGTAGATGAAAAATTCCCTGATTCTTGAGGGAAACGCAAATCCGCAGCAAATTTTGATTTTACGCCTCAGGAAAAAGAAAAAAAAATTAAACTGTACAAAAAATAAAAATAAAACAGCAAAATTCTGCTGATATATTTTCATTAATATATGAACAATGGAAATAATGAAGAATAATAATAATATATTTAAGCAGTGAAATATGTGGATGAAGTGTATTGTATGCCGCCAGTAACCCACGTATTGTAGGCACCTCACCGAGCGCCGCCTACGATAGAAGGACCAAGTGGGAAAATGTTTTATTATTTTTTTTATTTTTTTTTTACTTCTTTGAGAAATATATGATTTTCAGATGGAAACGTGGCCGCTGTCGTTCATTCTTTGATCCAGTAGTAATAATTGAATACCGTATACCGTACATACGGAGGGAACACCGCTATTTGTAATTAAAAGATATTTTTGTTTCAGGATTTTTTTATATTTTATTTTATATTCTAGTCCTCATAACAGGTTGACACTTCCTGTCACTTTTCAGCTTTTGCTGTGCTTACTCAGGACAGGATCAGCAGTCAACTCATTATCATTAGGGGGTGAGGCTATAACGACAGGTAACATCTCCACTTTAAAGCTAGGGAAGATAACATGGGATCCACAACTAACAGGTGATGAAGACAGGTCACCTCTGATTACAGCCACCCCTGACATGTCACAGAGCATGCCCACAACACTGTTCCATAGAAGTCGATGGGTATTGGTCACAGATTACCTCCCTGTGCAGTGACCTCCACACATGTCACGGAGCATGCCCATAATGTCCTCCCATAGAAGTCAATAGGTAATAATGGCTGCTCACTTTCTTGTACCTCTGCCATATCAGAGCATGCCCACAATACTCTCTTACAGAAGTCAATATGTAATGATCCCAGCATGTACAGTGATATCCACAAACACAGCATGCCCACAACACACTGCCAAAGAAGTCAGTAGGAAATGATCACAACTCAGCTTTCTGTACAGTGGCCTCCACACATGTCACAAGGCATGCCCACAACACTTCTCACATAGAATCCAGTAGGTGACGGTTACTGCTCACCTCCCTATACAGTGATCAGTGATCTCTGCATATCTCACAGAGCATGGCCAGAACAATCTCACATAGAATCCAGTAGGTGATGGTTTACAGCTGACCTCCTCTGTACATGTCAGAAAGCATGCCCACAACACTCCTCCATAGAGGTCAGTATGTGATAGTCACAGCTCTCCTACTTGTACAGTCAGTTCTGTATATGCAACAGAACCTTCCCACAGAAGACAATATGCAATGGTCAAAGCTCACATCCCTATACAGTAAGCTTTGCACGGGCTACAGAGCATGCCCACAACATTCTCCCGCTATTTCTGATTTATTTTTTTGATATCCAGATGACTATAGACTACTGTTCATGGTTCAGGTAAGGCTAGGTTCACATCTCCGGCGTTGTGATACGGTGGCCAGTTCCAGTGTCTCATCTGGGGTCTTTAAGTAATTTGGGCTGTGAAGAAGGGGGGTCATGTCCTGTATATGACGAGTTTACGCGTTATCATCTTATAACTTATTATATGATTTTTAATGAGCGATTATATATACTTTATGTCATTTTTTCCTTTTTTTTCTGCAGAATTCTGCACAGATTTCACATTATGTACAAGACGTGAAGTCAGTTAAGTCAGTTTCACTAATTATTGAACGCGTTCCATGTAGCTTCTGCGGTTAAGTGGCGGCATGAATTACGTCCATTACTGCAGCAGCTATTACTTATTTAGGACTCATAAGTGCATGTGCAGGATCCAGATGGGGTCATGAATAAGTCACCGCCGGGTGCTCGTCTGTCTGGCCAGAGCTGGTCCCATAGGAGGAGGGGGAGGGGGGGGTTCTTGGCTGAAACTAGAACAGGCTACAAATTAGTGATCCTGAGACGATGTCAGCACCACAGAAGCCACAGCAATGGCCGGGAACCATCACCCTCATAGTGAAGATGGCGGTGATGACGAGGATAGATAGATAGATAGATAGATAGATAGATAGATAGATAGATAGATAGATACCCAAAACCAAATATGTGGACTGCACAGACAAGTTAGTAATAAACCAGGTGCCAGCGGCTGAGGAAAAGGTCCAATATCCAAAACAACTATATGAAAAAAATTACCCGGCACTCCAGATGTAGAGTAAAAAGGTGTTTATTCACCCAAACGCGACGTTTCGGTCCACACAATGGAACCTTGAGAAACAATGGAAATGCTTGAGAAAGGTTCCATTGTGTGGACCGAAACGTCGCGTTTGGGTGAATAAACACCTTTTTACTCTACATCTGGAGTGCCGGGTAATTTTTTCATATAGACAGATAGATATAAAAAGATAGATTGACAGATAATGAGATAGATGATAGATAGATAGATAGATAGATAGATAGATAGATAGATAGATAGATAGATAGATAGATAGATACAGTGCCTTGCGAAAGTATTCGGCCCCCTGGAGATTTTCAACCTTTTGCCACATTTCAGGCTTCAAACAAAAAGATAGAACATTTTACATTTTTGGTGAAGAATCAACAACAAGTGGTCACAATTGTGAAGTGGAAGGAAATTTATTGGATCATTTAAACTTTTTTTGTAATAATAAAACTGAAAAGTGCAGAATTATTCATCCCCCTTCCATTAATACTTTGCTGCGATTCCAGCTGCGGTCTCTTGGGGGACGTCTCTATCAGTTCTCACATCTAGAGATGACATTCTTGCCCGTTCTTCCTCTTTGAGGTTGGATGGAGACGTTTGTGAACAGCAGTTTTCAGCTCTTTCCACATCTTCTCCATTGGATTCAGGTCTGGACTGTGACTCGGCCGTTCTAAGACCTGGAGACCTTTATTTTTGAACCATTCCATTGTGACTTTATGTTTGGGATCATTGTCTTGTTGGAAGATAAATCTCCGTCCTAGTCTCAGGTCTTTTCATCCAGAATGGTCCTGTATTTGGCTCCATCCATCATCTTCCCTGTCCCTGCTGATGAAAAGCCCAAACCATGATGCTGCCCCCACCATGTCTGACAGTGGGGATGGTGTGTTCAGGGGGATGAGCTGTGTCGCTCTTACACCAAACATATCTTTTTGCTTTGTTTCCAAAAAGTCTGATTTTGGTTTCCTCTGAGCAGAGCCCCTTCTTCCACATGTTTGGTGTCTCCCAGGTGGTTTGTGGTAAACTGTAAACCAGACTTTTTATGGATATCTGTGAGAAATGGCTTTCTTCTTGCCACTCTTCCATAAAGGGCAGATTTGTGAAGTGTTGGACTGATTGTTGTCCTATGGACAGACTCTCCCACCTCAGCTGTAGATCTCTGCAGTTCATCCAGAGTGATCATGGGCCTCTTGGCTCCATCTCTGATCAGTCTTCTCCTTGTTTAGAGGGACGGCCGGGTCTTGGTAGATTTGCAGTGGTCTGATACTCCTTCCATTACAATATGACGCTTGCACAGGGCTCCTTGGGATGTTTAAAGCTTGGGAAATCTTTTGGTCTCCAAATCCGGCTTTAAACTTCTCCACAACAGTATCAGGACCTGCCTGGTGTGTTCCTTGGTCTTCATGATGCAGAACCCTGAGACTATCACAGAGCAGGTGCATTTATACGGAGACTTGATTACACACAGGTGGATTCTATGTATCTTCATCAGTCATTTAGGACAACATTGGATCATTCAGAGATCAGAGATCAACTTCTGGACTGAAAGGAAATGGGACGAATAATTTTGCACGAACAACTTTTCAGTTTTATTATTACAAAAAAAGTTTAAATGATCCAATAAATTTCCTTCCACTTCACAATTGTGACCACTTGTTGTTGATTCTTCACCAAAAATGTAAAATGTTATATCTTTTTGTTTGAAGCCTGAAATGTGGCAAAAGGTTGAAAAGTTCCAGGGGGCTGAATACTTTCGCAAGAAACTGTATGTGATAGATAGATAGATAGATAGATAGATAGATAGATAGATAGATAGATAGATCTTATAGAATATTAATAAGATATTGTGATAGACTATCCGTCTAGTGGAATCTTCTATAAGCCCTTCGGTGGTGATATCCGCGCCTCCTGCTCTGAAAACATTAACGACAGAAATTCAGAGTGAGATAATTGAATTGCCTGTTTCCCAGGACTGCTGTGCGGAAAATTCTATGCCTTCCATCCTCCTGTGATTTTAGCACATTTGTTCCTCTGGCAGCACAGTTAATGATCCCATAGTTTTCATTCTCCTTTTGCTTTACAATAATGATCTGAATGGGCTCTGAAGGGCTGAGGTTCTGTCCACAATGGCGAGCACTTACCCTTCATCTCAGAACCTTCCATCATAGACAGATTACAGGAGTCATGTGACTCAGATGCAGCTGGAGGAGGCAAATTAAATAAAAACGCTACAAAAACATTCATCAGAGCAAAGCCGCCACAGAGCGTTAGTAATATGGACCAGCCCTGTTCTAATTATCCACAAAAGAAAAAAAAACTGTGCATGAAGAAATAGAAATATAAATCTTGGCGGAAACTTAGAGGAAAGGTGACTTTTTATCTCATTATAAGATAAAAATTTCTTTATTTCAAACTACTTTTATAAGGGTTAAAGCTTCATTTTTTCTGATAAAGAGCTCCAAATCCTCTATGACACAAGAGTTACATGATAACATATACTGCCACGACAAAAAGGGTTCAGGCGATTACTACATACAGAGATATACAGCCACCACTAGAAGGAGCTCTGGAGATTACTACATACACATATATACAGCCACCACTAGAGGGAGCTCAGGAGATTACTACATACAGATATATACAGCCACCACTAGAGGGAGCTCAGGAGATTACTACATGCAGATATATACAGCCACCACTAGAAGGAGCTCAGGAGATTACTGCATAAAGATATATACAACAACCACTAAAGGGAGCTCAGGAGATTACTACATACAGATATATACAGCCACCACTAGAGGGAGCTCAGGAGATTACTACATACAGATATATACAGCCACCACTAGAGGGAGCTCAGGAGATTACTACATACAGATATATACAGACACCACTAGAGGGAGCTCAGGAGATTACTACATACAGATATATACAGCCACCACTAGAGGGAGCTCAGGAGATTACTACATACAGATATATACAGCGACCACTAGAGGGAGCTCAGTAGATTACTGCATACAGATATATGCAGCCACCACTAGAGGGAGCTCAGGAGATTACTACATACAGATATATGCAGCCACCACTAGAGGGAGCTCTGCAGATTAATACATACAGATATATAAAGTCACCACTAAAGGGAGCTCAGGAGATTACTACATGCAGATATATACAGCCACCACTAGAGGGAGCTCTGCAGATTAATACATACAGATATATAAAGTCACCACTAGAGGGAGCTCAGGAGATTACTACATGCAGATATATACAGCCACCACTAGAGGGAGCTCTGCAGATTAATACATACAAATATATATAGCCGCCATTAGAAAGAGCTCAGGAGATTACAACATACAGATTATATAGCCAAAACTAGAGGGAGTTCAGGAGACTACAACATTCGGATATATACAGCCACCACTAGGAATAGCTAAGGAGATTACTGCTTACAGAAATATACAGCCACCACTAGAGGGAGCTCAGGAGATTACTACATACAGATATATACAGCCACATCTAGAGGGAGCTCAGGAAATTAATAAATACAGATATATACAGCTAAAACTAGAGAGAGCTCAGGAGATTACTGCATACAGATATATACAGCCACATCTAGAGGGAGCTCAGGAAATTAATAAATACAGATACATACAGCCACAACTAAGTAGCTCAGGAGATAACTACATACAGATATATACAGCCATCACCACAGGGAGCTCAGGAAATTACTACATACAGATATATACAGCCACCACTAGAGGGAGCAAGGGAGATTACTATATACAGATATATACAGCCACCACTAGAGGGCGCTCAGGAGATTACTACATAAAGATATATACAGCCACCACTAGAGGAAGCTCAGGAGATTACTTCAGACAGATATATACAGTCACCACTAGAGGGAGCTCAGGAGATTACTGCCTAAAGATATATACAACAACAACCACTAGAGGGAGCTCAGGAGATTACTACATACAGATATATACAGCCACCACTAGAGGGAGCTCAGGAGATTACTGCCTAAAGATATATACAACAACAACCACTAGAGGGAGCTCAGGAGATTACTACATACTGATATATACAGCCACCACTAGAGGGAGCTCAGGAGATTACTACATACAGATATATACAGCCACCACTAGAGGAAGCTCAGGAAATTAATTCAGACAGATATATACAGCCATCACTAGAGAGAGCTCAAGAGATTACTACATACAGATGTATATAGCCACCACTAGAGGGAGCTCAGGAGATTAATTCAGACAGATATATACAGTCAACACTAGAGAGAGCTCAGGAGATTACTACATACAGATGTATATAGCCACCACTAGAGGGAGCTCAGGAGATTACTACATACAGATATATACAGCCACCACTAGAGGGAGCTAAAGAGATTACTACATACACATATATATAGCCAACACTAGAGGGAGCTCAGGAGATTACTACATACAGATATATATAGCCAACACTAAAGGGAGCTCAGGAGATTACTACATACAGATATATACAGCCACCAAAAGAGGGAGCGCAGGAGATTACTACATACAGATATATACAGTCACCACTAGAGGGAGCTCAGGAGATTACTGCATAAAGATATATACAGCCACCACTAGGGGGAGCTCAGGAGATTACTACATACAGATATATTCAACCACCACTAGCGGGAGCTCAGGAGATTACTACATACAGATATATACAGCCACCACTAGAGGGAGTTTATGAGATTACTACATACAGATATATATAGTCACCACTAGAGAGAGCTCAGGAGATTACTACATACAGATGTATACAGCCACCACTAGAGGGAGCTCAGGAGATTACTGTATACAGATATATACAGCCACCACTGGAGGGAGCTCAGGAGATTACTACATACAAATATATATAGCCACCACTAGAGGGTGTTCAAGAAATTACTACATACAGATATATACAGCCACCACTAGAGGGAGCTCAGGAGATTACTACATACAGATATATACAGCCAACACTAGAGGGAGCCCAGGAGATTACTACATAAAGATATATACAGCCACCACTAGAGGGAGCTCAGGAGATTACTACATACAAATATATATAGCCACCACTAGAGGGTGTTCAAGAAATTACTACATGCAGATATATACAGCCACAAAAAGAGGGAGCGCAGGAGATTACTACATACAGATATATACAACAACCACTAGAGGGAGCTCAGGAGATTACTACATACAGATATATACAGCCACCACTAGAGAGATCTCAGGAGATTACTACATGCAGATATATACAGCCACCACTAGAGGGAGCTCAGGAGATTACTACATACAAATATATACAGCCACCACTAGAGGGAGCTCAGGAGATTACTGCATAAAGATATATACAGCCACCACTAGGGGGAGCTCAGGAGATTACTACATACAGATATATTCAACCACCACTAGCGGGAGCTCAGGAGATTACTACATACAGATATATACAGCCACCACTAGAGGGAGCTCAGGAGATTACTGTATACAGATATATACAGCCACCACTGGAGGGAGCTCAGGAGATTACTACATACAAATATATATAGCCACCACTAGAGGGAGCTCAGGAGATTACTACATACAGATATATACAGCCACCACTAGAGGGAGCCCAGGAGATTACTACATACAGATATATACAGCCACCACTGGAGGGAGCTCAGGAGATTACTACATACAAATATATATAGCCACCACTAGAGGGTGTTCAAGAAATTACTACATACAGATATATACAGCCACCAGTACAGGGAGCTCAGGAGATTACTACATACAGATAAATAAAGTTACCACTATACGGTGCTCAAGAGATTACTAAATACAGTTATACATAGCCACCATTAGACGGAGCTCAGGAGATTACTAAGTACAGATATATATAGCCACCACTAGAGGGATCTCAGGAGATTACTACATACAGTTATATACAGCCATCACTAAAGGGACCTCAGGAAATTACTACATACAAATATATACAACTACCACTAGAGGGAGTTCATGAGATTGCTACATACAGATATATACAGCCACCACTAGAGGGAGCTCAGGAGATTACTACATAAAGATATATATAGCCACCACTAGAGGGAGCTCAGGAGATTACTACATACAGATATATACAACCACTACAAGAGGGAGCAGAGGAGATTACTACATATAGATATATACAGCCACCACTAAAGGGAGCTCAGGAGATTACTACATACAGATATATATAGCCACCACTAGAGGGAGCTCAGGAGATTACTATATACAGATATATACAGCCACCACTAAAGGAGCTCAGGAGATTACTACATACAGATATATATAGCCACCACTAGAGGGAGCTCAGGAGATTACTATATACAGATATATACAGCCACCACTAGAGGGAGCTCAGGAGATTACTACATACAGATATATACAGCCACCACTAGAGGGAGCTCAGGAGGTTACTACATACAGATATATACAGCCACCACTAGAGGGAGCTCAGGAGATTACTACATACAGATATATACAGCCATCACTAGAAGGAGCTCAGTAGATTACTACATACAGATATATACAGCCACCACTAGAGGGAGCTCAAGAGATTACTACATAGAGATATATACAGCTACCACTAGAGGAAGCTCTGGAGATTACTACATACAGATATATACAGCCACAACTAGAGGGAGCTCAGGAGATTACTACATACAGATATATACAGCCACCACTAGAGGGAGCTCAGGAGATTACTACATACAGATATATATAGCTACCACTAGAGGGAGCTCATGAGATTACTACATACAGATATATACAGCCACCACTAGAGGGAGCTCAGGAGATTACTACATACAGATATATATAGCTACCACTAGAGGGAGCTCAGGAGATTACTACATAGAGATATATACAGCTACCACTAGAGGAAGCTCTGGAGATTACGTCCTAGAAATATATACAACCACCACTAGAGGTAGATCTGAAAATTACTACATACAGATATATGCAGTAACCACTAGAGGGAGCTAAGGAGATTGCTACATACAGATATATACAACCACCACTAAAAGGAGCTCAGGAGATTACTACATACAGATATATTAGGCCACCACTAGAGGGAGCTCAGGAGATTGCTACATACAGATATATACAGTCACCACTAGAGGGAGCTCAGGAGATTACTACATACAGATATATGCAGTCACCACTAGAGGGAGCTCAGGAGATTACTACATACAGATATATATAGCCACCACTAGAGGAAACTCAGGAGATTACTACATACAGATATATACAGCCACCACTAGAGGGAGCTCATGAGATTAATTCATACAGATATATACAGCCACCACTAGAGGGAGCTCAGGAGATTACTACATACAGATACATACAGCAACCACTAGAGTGAGCTCAAGAGATTACTACATACAGATATATACAGCCACCACTAGAGAGAGCTCATGAGATTACTACATACAGATATATATATAGACACTACTAGAGGGAGCTCAGGAGATTACCACATACAGATATATACAGCTAAAACTAGAGAGAGCTCAGGTGATTACTGCATACAGATATATACAGTCACCAATAGAGGGAGCTCAGGAGATTACTACATACAGATATATACAGCCACCACTAGAGGGAGATCAGGAGATTACTACATACAGATATATACAGTCACCACTAGAGGGAGCTCAGGAGATTATTACATACAGATATATACAGCCATCACCACAGGGAGCTCAGGAAATTAATACATAAAGATATATACAGCCACCACTAGAGGGAGCTCAGGAGATTACTACATACAGATATATACAGCCACCACTAGAGGGAGCTCGGGAGATTACTACATACAGATATATAAAGCCACCACTAGAAGGAGCTCAGGAGATTACTACATACAGATATATACAGCCACCACTAGAGGGAGCTCAGGAGATTACTACATACAGATATATACAGCCATCATTAGAGGGAGCTCAGGAGATTACTGCATAAAGATATATACAGTCACCACTAGAGGGAGCTCAGGAGATTACTACATACAGATATATACAGCCACCACTAGAGGAAGCTCAGGAGATTACTACATACAGATATATACAGCCACCACTAGAGGGAGCTCATGAGATTATTTCATACAGATATATACAGCCACCACTAAAGGGAGCACAGGAGATTACTGCATAAAGATATATACAACCACCACTAGGGGGAGCTCAGGAGATTACTACATACAGATACATACAGCAACTACTAGAGGAAGCTCAGAAGATTACTACATACAGATATATACAGCCACCACTCGAAGGAGATCAGGAGACCACATACAGATATATAAAGCCATCACTAGAAGGAGCTCAGGAGATTGCTACATACAGATAAATACAGCCACCACTAGAGAGAGCTCAAGACATTACTACATACAGATATATACAGCCACCACTAGAGGGAGCTCAAGAGATTACTACATACAGATATATATAGCCACCATTAGAGAGAGCTCAGGAGATTACTGCATACAGATATATACAGCCACCACTAGAGGGAGCTCAGGAGACTACAACATTCAGATACATACAGCCACCACTGGAGAGAGCTCACGAAAATACTACATACAGATATATACAGCCACCACTAGAAGGAGGTCAGGAGATTACTACATACAGATAAATACAGCCACCACTAGAGGGAGCTCAAGAGATTACTACATACAGATATATACAACCACCACTAGAGGGAGCTCAGGAGATTACTACATACAGATATATACAGCCACCACTAGAAGGAGCTCAGGAGATTACTACATACAGATATATACAGACACCACTAAAGGGAGCTCACGAGATTACTACATACAGATATATACAGCCACCACTAGAGGGAGCTCAGGAGATTACTACATACAGATATATACAGCCACCACTAGAGGAATCTCAGGAGATTACTACATACAGATATATACAGACACCACTAGAGGGAGCTCAGGAGACTACTACAAACTGATATATACAGTCACCACTACAGGGAGCTCAGGAGATTACTACATACAGATATATACAGCCACCACTAGAGGGAGCTCAAGAGATTACTACATACAGATATATACAGCCACCACTAGAGGGAGCTCTGGAAATTACTACATACAGATATATACAGCCACCACTAGAGGGAGCTCAGGAGATTACTACATACAGATAAATACATCCACCACTACAGGGAGCTCAGGAGATTACTACATACAGATATATATAGCCACCACTAGAGTGAGCTCAAGAGATTACAACATTCAGATATATACAGCCACCACTAGAGGGAGCTCACGAGATTACTACATACAGATATATGCAGTAACCGGTAAAGGGAGCTCAGGAGATTACTACATACAGATATATACAGCCACCACTAGAGGGAGCTCAGGAGATTACTACATACAGATATATACAGCCATCACTAAAGGAAGCTCAGGAGATTACTGCATAAAGATATATACAGCCACCACTAGAGGGAGCTCAGGAGATTACTACATACAGATATATACAGCCACCACTAGAGAGATCTCAGTAGATTACTAAATACAGATATATACAGACACCACAAGAGGGAGCTCAGGAGATTACTGCATACAGATATATAGTCACCACTAGAGGGAGCTCAAGAGATTACTACATACAGATATATACAGCCACCACTAGAGGGAGCTCAGGAGATTACTACATACAGATATATACAGCCACCACTAGAGGGAGCTCAGGAGATTACTACATACAGATATATACAGCCACCACTAGAGGGAGCTCAGGAGATTATTACATACAGATATATACAGCCATCACTAGAGGGAGCTCAGGAGATTATTACATACAGATATATACAGCCACCACTAGAGGGAGCTCAGTAGATTACTACATACAGAAATATACAACCACCACTAGAGGAAGTTAAGGAGATTACTACATACAGATATATATAGACACTACTAGAGGGAGCTCAGGAGATTACTACATACAGATATATACAGCCACCACTAGAGGAAGCTCAGGAGATTACTACATACAGATATATACAGCCACAACTAGTGGGAGCTCCGGAGATTACTGCATAAAGATATATACAGCCACCACTAGAGGGAGCTCAGGAGATTACTACATACAGATATATACAGTCACCACTAGAGGGAGCTCAGGAGATTATTACATACAGATATATAAAGCCACCACTAGCGGGAGCTCAGGAGATTACTACATACAGATATATACAACCACCACTAGAGGAAGTTAAGGAGATTACTACATATAGATATATACAGCCACCACTAGAGGGAGCTCAGGAGATTACTACATACAGATATATAAAGCCACCACTAGAGGGAGCTCAGGAGATTACTACATACAGATATATACAGCCACCACTAGAGGAAGCTCAGGAGATTGCTACATACAGATATATACAGACACCACTAGAGGGAGCTCAGGAGATTACTATATAGAGATATATACAGCCACCACTAGAGGAAGCTCTGGAGATTACTACATAGAGATATATACAGCCACCACTAGAGGGAGCTCTGGAAATTACTACATACAGATATATACAGCCACCACTAGAAGGAGGTCAGGAGATTACTACATACAGATATATACAGTCACCACTAGAGGGAGCCCAATAGATTACTACATACAGATATATATAGCCACCACTAGAGTGAGCTCAAGAGATTACAACATTCAGATATATACAGCCACCACTAGAGGGAGCTCACGAGATTACTACATACAGATATATGCAGTAACCGGTAAAGGGAGCTCAGGAGATTACTATATACAGATATATACAGCCATCACTAGAGGAAGCTCAGGAGATTACTGCATAAAGATATATAAAGCCACCACTAGAGAGATCTCAGTAGATTACTACATACAGATATATACAGCCACCACGAGAGGGAGCTCAGGAGATTACTGCATACAGATATATACAACCACCACTAGAGGGAGCTCAGGAGATTACTACATACATATATATACAGCCACCACTAGAGGGAGCTCAGGAGATTACTACATACAGATATATACAGCCACCACTAGAGGGAGCTCTGGAGCTTACTACATACAGATATATACAGTCACCACTAGAGGGAGCTCAAGAGATTACTACATACAGATATATACAACCACCACTAGAGGGAGCTCAGGAGATTACTACATACAGATATATACAGCCACCACTAGAGGGAGCTCAGGAGATTATTACATACAGATATATACAGCCACCACTAGTGGGAGTTCAGGAGATTACTGCATAAAGATATATACACACCACCACTAGAGGGAGCTCAGGAGATTACTACATAAAGATATATACAGCCACCACTAGAGGGAGCTCGGAGATTACTACATTACAGATATATACAGCCACCACTAGAGGAGCACAGGAGCTCAGAGATAATATAACCACTAGAGGAGCTCAGAGATACTACCATATAACAGCCCCACTAGAGGGAGCTCAGGAGATTACTACATACAGATATATACAGCCACCACTAGAAGGGTCAGGAGATTACTGCATAAAGATATATATAAAACCACCACTAGAGGAGCTCAGGAGATTACTACATACAGATTTATACAGCCACCACTAGAGGGA
>ONZH01006549.1:0-31491 GCA_900303285.1 Rhinella marina | reverse complement strand
CCCCAAAAAATTCATCTGTTTCTGTGCCTGATCCACCCAAGTTGAATCTGTCCCATCCTGAGAAATTTCCCCCGAAGGATTCCCCACTGTAACTTGCTTCCCATACAACTACCTCACCCCCCGACACCTGTGTCTCGCCATTGTCCACCACCTCCTCAGACAACACTGGTAAATCCCCACTGTCAGCACACGGAAACAGCAAAAGGTCTTGCGAATTGGTGCAGAGAATGTTCTGGGCTAGCACATCAGGGAAGGGGTGACTATGGGGTTCCAGGGAGTACGTGGCCACATGCAATATCCATTTAAAAGTCATGCCACACTTGATGTAGCTCATAATTGCCAATTGTACCGGTTGATGCAAAATTTTTAAGTTGGGGTCCTGCGTCGTCATTCTAAGTACACCCGGCTGTTGTCACCACCACACACGCTAGCTCAGGGGGCACTCCTCTGGCTCTTCCAGCGAAACCTCCTTCCCCCCCAGCCTGCCACCCCACCTACAGGCCCTCTCTCCAAACAATTTACTTCTTTGTCCTATCTTTCTCTCTCTCTCTCTCTCCAAACTATTTTTCCGGATAGCTGCCATATACGGTATTAAACTGAGTAGTATACATAGAAGACATACCACACTTGATCAATCTCATAATTTACGACTGTACCGGTTGATGATAAATTTTTAAGTTGGGGTCCTGCGTCGTCATTCTAACTACACCCGGCTGTTGTCACCACCACACACGCTAGCCCAGGGGGCACTCCTCTGGCTCTTCCAGCGAAACCTCCTTCCCCCCAGCCTGCCCCCCACCTACAGGCCCTCTCTACAAACAATTTACCCGGATAGGGGACGTATTAGATATTGTACTGATGTTTTTTTGTTCCTTCTTTTAATTGCCTCCTGACCTGTGATAGGCAGAGCATGGACACTTCCCCTTAGCTGCAGTGGGAAAGACACTCCCCTGGCCAGAGCAAGCTCATTTTCCATTTTCCGTGGTCGAAAAATCCATAAAATATAAGGTCCCAAGATAGGGGACGTATACGGTATTAAACTGAGAAGAATCGATACCATACGGGTTAAAGCAACAGTTTTCCCAAATCCAGTCCGGCTGTTGTCACCACCACACACGCTAGCCCAGGGGGCACTCCTCTGGCTCTTCCAGCGAAACCTCCTTCCCCCCCACCTACAGGCCCTCTCTCCAAACAATTTACCCGGGTAGGGGGACATATTGGATATTGTACTGATTTATTTTTTAGATGCTTGGGAAGCAGCTATGCTCACCACTATACATCCAACAGCCACAGCAACTGATAAGAACAGATACTAAACTTGATTTTAGCTGCAGTGCCAGCATGAGCAGTGGTGTCACCTGCAGGCGGTGATCGACCTTCGTTGCACCTAGTTGGGTGCTTCCCTAACATGTGATGGGTATTTGCATCGCCTTTCTTGGTCTGGGTGAGCACAATTGCCATGAGGGTAACCACCAGGCTGTTGCCTGAGAATTTGGGGTAATGGTGGGATTAAGCAGCCTCAGAGGCATCCATGCATGCTGCCCCTGCTGTTTCCTGTCCATTTCTGTGGTGTTTCCATCATTTTCTGAGGTTTCCAGGTTTTCACCCAGCCTTCCCTAGGCAGAGCCTTGGTCCCCTGCAAAAAATGCTTGAGTCTCCCATTGACTTCAATGGGGTTCGTTACTCGAAACGAGCACCCGTGCATCGGGAAAAGTTCGACTCGAATAACAAGCACCCGAGCATTTTAGTGCTCGCTCATCTCTACTAATTATCCATTATGGTTTTATCAATGCAATCAATGTTATTCCTGGGCTCAATAGGTTTCCTTGAAGTCTTTTTGCAGTTATCAGACTGGCACATAGCACCAGGGTTAGTCTATTTCATGGTATTTTTCACTATTATACCTGTTCACATGAATTTGTAACTATTGTGACCTCCTGAATTCAAACATAGGGATCAAGCAGAGAAGATGTAAGCTCAATCCTGTTGTATAACTAAAATGAATATGGGCAAGGCCAGGCGGAGCTGCATGGGGCATTTGAAATTATAGAGGAAGCAATATCCTATTTGTCTCAAGCTATTCTATCTCTCAGCAGGATCCTTTTTTGAATGATATTCAATGAAGCATTTTTTTAGTCATATCTAGAAAGCAAAGATGCCTTCCATTTACCATATTTCTAAGGTCCTTGTTCATTGCTGTACCTTAGGCCAAGACAGGGGTGTTTAGAATTATATGTTTCATCTGGGCTCTGATGCCTGAGAGGATCTAAATAGCTCTCTGCCACATTAGAAGACACTGGTGTTATAAGCAACACCTCATAGGTTGTGGACCCTTCTAACAGAGCAAGAGTGGGTGCCCTTGGAGCTATCAGATAAGGTGTCCACCAGGAAAATCGTCAATCTGTAAAAGTGATAAACCATCTGTTTTGTTGTACATGCAGGACAACAACATGAGGTGAGCACCTGCACTTTATATCTATCTTGGGTCTTCACAGTGAATGCCCTATGAAGTGCTCAACATCTTAGTTAAAACCCAAATTGTGAGTAGAAATTGAGTTTAACCCTTTCAGTACCAGAGGTTTTTTCGGTTATGCATTTTCGTTTTGCGCTCCCTGCCTTCAAACAGCCATAACTGTTTTATTTTTCTGTTCACATAGCTGTATGAGGGCTTGTTTTTTGCGGGACAAGTTGTACTTTTCAACGCCACCATTTAATATTGCATATGGTGTAGTGGGAAGCGGGAAAAAAATTCCAAATCAGGTGAAATTCCAAAAAAACGCTATTCCGCTACAGTTTTACGGGTTTCTTATTTACAGTGTTCAATGTTCATTAAAACTGACCAGTTACTTTCATTCTACTGGTCAGTATGAATCTGGCGACACCTAATATGTATAGTTTTTCCTGCGTTTTGATAGTGATAAAATAATTATAAAGTTGGCCTTTTTTTTTTTTTTGTTGTTGTCATATCTTGACCCCTATAACTTTTTGGTATTTATGTGTACGGAGCTGTATGGGGGCTCATTTTTTGCGGGGCGATCTGAAGTTTTTATTGATACCATTCTGGGGTGTGTATGACATTTTGATCACTTTTTATTTAATTTTTTTTAGAAAAAAAAGCGACAAAAAACAGCTTATCGCCTTTTGGACGCTTTTTTCCGCCACACAATTATACGGAAAGGGGGGTGATTTGAACTTTTCTATATTTTTTATTATATATATTTTTTAACATTTTTTAAAAAAATTTTGTGATTATTTTAAAGCTCAAATATGAGCTAATATATTGTGTTTTTTTTTTTTCCTTTATGAGCAATCAGGGATTTACTAGATGGAGATAAATCCAAGAATTGCTAATTTCTTATCCTGGCCTGCCATCTAGTGGCCAGAATAAGAATTGCACTTTGAAAGCTGTAAACCTCATCAGTGAGGTTTACAGCTTTCAGATTGTGTACAGACACCCCGATTGGCCACACGGGGTGTCTGTACACCACCCGGAAGCGTACGCTTCCTGGTTGAGACGCAACTAGATGCCGTGATCACATCTAAAGGCCCAGCAAGACGCCGCCGATGGGGTAAGTAGCCGCAAGTCTCTGCTGTTAATTTCTAAGTCTAAGGGTTTGAATTTAAGGGTTAAATTCAAATGTACATGGAATTGTTGACGTAAAACTGTTTTGGGGAGAAGATACGTGTATGTTTCTTAATTTCTTATCCCCACCTTATATTTTCACTTGAAGAGTTACCAAAGCTGACACCAGTGTTGCAATTGATATCTGTGAGCTGGTTATTTCAGGAGATGAACACGGTTTCCAATTTGCATAACACTTACACTGGAAAGTTTGTGTTTACTGCACAGAAGAGTAATTTATTTTGGGTAATGTGCATTATCTCTCAAAGGAAAACATTTCACAAAGAACAGCTCATTTTTTTTCTATTAAATGGTTTACCATTAAAATGTTATACTGTTTTAAAAACACTACAATGAACAATTACAAACCAGTGTATAAAGAAGAACCAGGTAGAGGCTTTGTATGTTTATAAATTCATTCCTCATTCGAGAATTTATTAAACTTTTCCAGCCCATACAGATATAGGTTTATTATCATATAAGCAATGTCATGGTCCTGTTCAATGTTTTTTAATTGGCTCTAAAGTACAGTATGCAAACTGTATTTCGTCAACAACTGTGCATTACTTTTGTATGGATGTTTATAGAGACCTGAATTACCACCTCTGGGACTAGCTCCTGCCTCAAGGAGGAGATAATGTCATATGCTGCTGGGAATGTAGAGGAGGCCATTCCTGTCAGCATGCAATAGAGCTCTGTTCTTGAGATACAGATCTAGGAGGAATTAAAGGGGTTGTCCGTGTTTTTTTTTTTTTTTTTTTTTTTGTCATTTGTACGTTTAACTAATCAAATATAACAGCTTTTCCAGCACTTTGTGCTTCTAAACTTACAGGTTTCTCAGATTTAATTTACTGACCTGTGATGTCAGCTTCTCTGCCTGCTCTTCTCATATTCATGCACAAGCAGATAAGAGTCTGTACATGAGACGTCACTGTGCTGGCCACACACCCCTGCTCTGCTGGCTCCTGATCTCTGATCTCTCCATGGATTCTTTTAGATAAAACATTAACCCCTTCAGCCAGAACACACACAGAGCTCAAGGCTTTACAACAGTAGCTACAGGTAATGAAGAGACATAGGATCTGCCCTCCTCATCCTGTAGACACAGAGCTGACACTGGAGGAGATCTGCAGAGTATTGCACAAGAAAGGTAGGGGGAAGATCCTGTGTGCATCAGTAATGTCATTGTGCAGCTGGGAATTGTTGTTCTACACATACAACATGCTGCTGAGTATCCTAGCAGGCAGACATTTCACTCAGGGCAGACTTATTCACTCCTTCTGCAGAGTGGGGGTGGGGGGTGTTGGGGGGGCAGAGATTGTTATTATTGCATGTAAACAAAGAGCCAGAAGAAAACCAGGGAAATGAGGAAATATAGATATGTTTGCCTAAAACTTGCTTAAGTTAGTCATATATTGCTGCCCATCAGATTTACAGTACTATATTTTTTTTTTTTCATAACTCGGACAACCCCTTTAAAGAAATTCCTGCTGCATTAATGCACAAGCTTATCATGCTGGCTTAGTTTAACAATGTGCAAAGCTTCTAAACTTTAAAGTTGGTATTGAGTTACACTGTTGGGATAATACCCCAGACTTGATGGTATCACTACTGTATTCTATAATTACTGCATTGTATATGTTTTATATGTAATTCTATGTAATTGTATGTATGTCACCTGTATTATGTCATTTTATACAGCGGGGGTATTGGCTGGCAGTGGTTGGCTGTAACAGGGCTTAACCACCCTTTTCTACCCTCTCCTGGGTGAGTGGGTTCATCCGACCTCCTGTCAGGAGGGAGAAGTCTAGAGTTAGTTCAGTCTAAAATTGTTATTTATTTGAGAAAGTCCATAGACGGGATGGCACTGCCCCCCAAAAACCGCCACGCAACTATGCGCGTCACCGAGCGGCAGCCCAGCCGCAAAAAGGAGTGGGACCCGGTGGTGCTCAATCCAAAGAGACAACCGAAACACTGTATATGCAGAACACAGGATGGCACTCACCAGTATTCTTCCACCAATACTCACTTTATTTAGTATGAAAAGGCAGGGGTACAGGACGCCATACAGGCAAACGAGTGGCGACAGCCGTTTCGCGTGAATACGCTTCCTCAGGCCTCTCCTGAGGAGGGGCCTGAGGAAGCGTATTCACGCGAAACGGCTGTCGCCACTCATTTGCCTGTATGGCGTCCTGTACCCCTGCCTTTTCATACTAAATAAAGTGAGTATTGGTGGAAGAATACTGGTGAGTGCCATCCTGTGTTCTGCATATACAGTGTTTCAGTCTAAAATTGTAGTTAGGTGGAGAGGGGACGTGAGAGATCATGTCCTGATAGTGGAGGGGAGTGAGGAAGCAGCTCATAGAGCACTTACTCCAGAGTAGGGAAGCAGCTCATAGAGCACTATTCTGGAGATCACTTATGAGAGTCAGGATTCAGATAACCCTCTCTTGCCAGAGAGTTGGGAAGCAGCTCATAGAGCTCCTATACTCCAGAACTGAAGGAAGGTCTCAAATGCATCCTTAAGATCCCCCAAACAACCACTAGGTCAGCAACATCTAAATGCAGAATTGCAGCCATCCAACCTGCCTCCATACCTCCTAAGCTAATTTTGTAGGCAGTAGTACTTCTTGCCAGCTGTTGTAAAACATATATCATTATTGTCCAAATGTGGAGTAGTTCCATACCGTCACCCAAATTTTATTCTCCTCTATGGTATTCATACTTTTGCCAGCCGTCCATAAAAAAAAGTTTCTTGTTCTCCAAAGGTGGCACAATTCCACACTTTCGCCAACATTTTAATTTTCTTTATGGCTTTCATACTTTATGCCTTCTGTCTGCATAATGTTTCTCATTTTTCTCCAAATGTGGCGCAGTTCTGTGTCTTCGCCCAAATTTCTATCTTCTCTATGTACTTTTTGCCAGCTGTCTTCAAAACATGTCTCATCGTGGAGACTAGGAGATCATATGTCCTGGAGATTAGCTGTTTTAGCTATTGTCTGTGAAGTCTCTCAGGCAACTGGAATGGTGGGGTACAGGAAAATATTCCAAAATAATCCTCATTCTCTTATTGAGTATTCAGAACTAGACTGTGTGGAACAGTTGTCTTCTGTTATCTGTCAAGAGCTCTACATCTAAAAATTGTGGTTAACAAGTGGTTGTTGCATTGCAAGTTAAACAAATGCCTGTGTGGTCCTTAAAGGGGTTTTCCTTTGTGAATGATTTAAAGTGGCCACCAGCAACCTGTCCTAGAGCTGCTTCTGGCTGCACTCTGGCACTTGCATATACCACATATTGGTGAGTTTTCCTGTCAGGCTGCTCAGCTATGATGGCATATGATAGGAAGGATAACATCATTACAATCTATCATAGAGCAGTGTGCTTAGTTAGGTCCCACCACCTCAGTCCCCTGGGCAGCTGTTCAAGTGGTCGCAACCAACCCAACTCACATTTTAGGATAGGTTGCTGGAGGCCATTTTATATCATTCTCAGAGAATCCCTTTAAAGAAACAGTACACTTCATTTTCTGGACTTCACCTGACACTGTATTGCACAACTAGGCCTAGGACATTCCCTTAGTTTTTAGCCCATTAAGCAAAAGGAAAAGTTAGAATCAATTATCCTAACCATGAGTTAGTCTTAGTAAAATTGTGTTAGACAGACAGTGTTGATATCTGTTTCCTCAATTAAATATTGGCCAAGTTACAAGGGTATGTGCTTTGAGTTCTTGTGAGAAAAACAGATTACAAATGTTCATCATTGCAGTATCTTGCAGTTTGGACCTATTACATTAAAGGGGTAAAATAAAAGATCATATGTCAAAATCAGAACTGATGATGGTCAAAGGATGTTGAGTAGCATCAACAACATTTTATGCAATTTTAGGACTTTTGAAACAGTGAAAATGTTCATTAAAAGAAAACCGCTTGCACTTTAGGATAAGTAATATTGATTGAATTAAGTTTATTCTATTTTTTTAATGGACAGAAGTTCATATTTAAGAGATATCTTTTTTCTCTCATAGGTTGTGTTCGGCTGGTGTACTATCTGACTAATGAATCCTAGCCACCTTTCTCTGTGGTTACTACAGAAGCAATGATAAATGTGTACACACAGTAGAGAATGAAGTCCTTGCTAAAAGGTAGGAGCATTTTAAAGTAAAAATGCCCACCTTCATTAATCCTTTCATGACCTCATGACCGGGCCTAAAAAGGCCTGAATATCCAGGCAATTTGTCATGATTTTGTGCACGTGGTGGTTTAGTGACCCTAACTTCTTTTTTACTTGCACTCTTCCCACTGTAACTGGGGCATCCACAGGAGCCCCATTTATAAATGAAAACTGCATCCTGTGGGGGTATTACACACAGACAGAGCTAATCAGGGTCTCTTTAGACCCTGTAGCTCTGCTTCTGCCCCGAGACACCTGGCAGCCACATGACTTTGCTCAGCCACTCTCCTGCTGGCACTGGAGAAGGCAAGAGCGGTAGCAAACCATTCCTGTCTTCTCAGGGTCCCCGCTGTGTCTTACAGCCAGGACCCTGCCTGCAGGAGCTTTAATCCCAGCGCTGTACATAAAAGGACTGCCTGACCATTTATATATGTACTATCTGCAGAGGGTATGTACAGATAGGACATATATAGTTAGTGGGGAGTTGGGAAGGGGTTAACAATTATTGTAAATCATTTTTTGGTGATTCTTTTAATTTACTATGCCACCGTGTTTTCTATGTTATCTGTATTGAGGTGTTACTTGCCATTGTAATTCTGCCTAGGGTGATAATGATAATAGCTACTGAAAAGTTACCGGTATAGCACAGTAAATCATGACCTGTTATTAGATCTAGTGGCTAGTGCAAAAATTGCAGGATTTTTAAAATATTTAGATAGTAACATGGAAAATTACATTTTCTGATCACACATTCCCTTTAAATCTACTATATATATGTATTAATTAAGAATGCAAAATTGCATGAGGATTAAGGGAAATGTATCTCTTCTGTAATCTTTTTGGCCTTTTACTGCAACGGATGATTTAATTATAATATAAATTACATTATCATAGTCTCAGTACCTATGCCTACTCATCTGTTTAAGATATTACACTGTCTGTCTGACATGAGAAATGCCCCAGTTTCCTCCCTGATTAATGTCTAATTCTTTGATTTTCACTTTCTTGTATGTTAAAGGTTAAAGTTTGTATTTAAGTAATTTGTTCTCCATCAGTGTTTTTAAGAAAGTTTTATGCTTTCATTTTTCTGTCTCTCGCTCTCTAGATATTCTTCTGTTAACAATTCATACATTTATATAAGACCCCGGGCACCAAAAGATGAAATTATTAAATGAAACAAGCCAACCAAGTTCCTCAGTACTTTCCTCCTCATCAGGAAAGTACGGGCAGTACTAAAGTCGGGGGCCTGCAAGAGGGCCTGGGCCCTGGCATTTCTTGTCTCTGACATCAGCAGCCTCATTAATATCCACAGTGCAATGAATAAAAGTGTGGGTTTTTCACTCCTTATGGGAGATAGATACATATCCTAAGCTTTGCTGCAAAATTTGGACTGTGGATCCATTGGTGTCAATGAGTCCACAATAAAATGTACGTGCCCCATAAACCACATCTAGATTTTACAAAAAGTGAGAAAATTTGAATTTTTTTATACTTTTATGTTTTTTGTTTTTCAACTCTTAGTCTTTACAAAATAACTTTTAGCCCCCTAGGGGGCTAGAACCTGGGATCTTTTGAACGCTTGTCCTATTCACCATAATAGAGAAATATTATGGTGAATGGAATTTTGCTGCTCTGACCTGCTGATCTGTGCCTCATTCCAGCTTTGCAGAAAGATTACTATGACAGGCCGGGTAACCAACCAAAACTCTGTGATTTCATTGTGGGGGCTCCAGTCAGAAGGCAGAGGGAGCCACATCCCTCTGCCTAACCTCCCAGGTGCCGCAATTGCTATTGAACTCTACATCTGAGGGGTTAAATGACCGGTATTATACAGATGGCACCCGCCATGTGTGAAGTGGGCTCAGCACAACAATCCACTCCCTCATCCTGTATGATGCACAGGTCCATCATGGCGTCTGACGGGGTTAAATACATAGTAATACTGTTTAGTAGCTGCTAGGCACAGAAAATTCATGCATTATGTACTGTATTTCTCTGCAGTAGTGGGTAAGACTGCTGCCTCATATTTAGCAGGTCTGTGGTTTGATACCTGGTACATCTCTATAAAATGCATTTTTTATTTCTATGACAGCAAAATGGAACTTCTTTCCCTGATTTTCTTTTATGATAAAAGTTACCTTTTTAAAAAAAGTTACTAAAAAATTAGAAAATTAGAGTACAAACCATTACAATAAATGTGTTTTTGTAACTTGCTGCACTAGTAAATATTGCAGCAGTATTTGGTATCCCTTTATTGCTAACTCGTACAATACAGTGAACAGATTATTTATGGTGATCTGTAAACACCATCAATACAAATGGTGCAAATTCTTTTTCACTCATTTAACTCATAATAAAAGTTGATAGAAATTAAAATCTTACTTATGTGTAAGACCTGATGCAAACAAAAAATGTTATGGCTGTTATGGGTATGAATGTGAGGAAAGCTGGGGGTGAGGGGGGGCCCGCACAGTTTGTCTGTATGGGGCTCTGAAATTCCTAATGGCAGCCTTGCTGAAACATCCCTAGTTTAACCCCTTCCAGACATCCACCGTACATGTACTGTATGGCAACACAAAAACAGCATTTTTTTTCTAAAAGGCTTACATTGTGTAAGATTGCAAACAAAAATTAAAAAATAGATATGTAAGGTTATGCCGAATCTGTAATGATCTGCACTAGAAAAAATATAATGGCCTACCCCTTCAGGTGAATAATGTAAAAAAAAACCTGTGTCAAAACAGCCCTTTTTTGGCACTTTGCCTTACCATGAAGGTAATAGCAAGTGATCAAAAGGTACTATGTAACCCAAAATGGTACCATTGAAAATGAAAATCATCCTGCAAAAAATGAGCCCCAATACAGATGATCAGCAGAAAAATAAAAAAGGCATTCAGAAAATGCATTGTGTAAAAGTGGTAAAACATAAAAAAAGATAAAATTGTTATCTCTGTAATCGTACTGACCAGATGAATAAAGATAGCATGTAATTTTTCCTGTACAGTGTTTGCAATAACAAAAAACAAAAATCAATAGCAGAGTTGTCACCTTTCCTTTATCCTACTAACCAAAAAGCTAAATAAAAAGCGATCAAAAATATGTATTTACCTCAAAATAGAACCATGTATGATTGTAAGAAAATGGCGGTACTGGTTTCCAGAGGCTGATCAATAACCACATGGCACCTGTAAGCCATTCCACCAAAATCTGCCCTCCAAAATCTATATGGAGCTCCTTCTCTTCTGATCTGTGCCATGTGCCCAAACAGCAATTTATGACTGCATATAGGATGCTGCATTTGTGCTGCTTTTCTCCTGTTTCCCCTTGTGAATTTTTTTTAAAAAATGGGAGCATATCCAGTTTTTTAGTGAAAGAAATAAAAATTTTCACTTTCACACCCAATTATTTCTAAATTGTATTGAACACCTGAACATTTTTACACAGGTTGGAGGAACACTCTCTTAAACCTAATCTGACCATACACATTAGTGAAATATTGGTCGAATCCACCATTTTCAATGGAACCAGCTCCCAATCTAGTTGTCAGGGAGAGAGCGGCTGCTAGAAACCTCTGGCAATGTCTTCATTCACAACACATGCATGCTTAGTAGAGTTGAGCGAACGTGCTCGTAACGAGCACTGTAGCGCTCTGATCCCCTGCGCTCACATGGGCGCAGCCATCCAGCCCTGTCCTCCTCACCCGAGCTCGAGCGCAGGGGATCTGAGCAGTACAGTGCTCGTTACGAGCACGTTCGCTCAACTCTAACGCTTAGTCAAGCGTAAATGTGTATAGGGAAGTTAGGAGTGATAGCTGTTAGTCAACAGCTTTCTTATGTATGTGGCTGGCTTTATTTCTTTTCCAAGATTTCAGCTGTTTAACCCCTTAGAGGGAGGGAGCTCCCTCTCTCTGCCATCGGGCCGCTGCTGCTGAAGTGGCAGCGGCCCGATGGTTACCATGGCCACCGAACGCTTTACAAAAGCGTCCTGACTGCCATGTACCTAAGGCTGATTTAGACCCTCAGGGTCTGATCAGCTTTAGTGTAGCACTGATACAGTGCATTGCAATAGATGACTATTGCAATGCACTGTATAGCCATCAAGCCCACTGGATCTTCAAGATCCAAATGGGTCTTGATAAATTTTAAAAAAATGTAAAAAAGTTTAAAAAAAATAAAGTTTAAAAAAAAGTTAAAAAAGCGTCCTTTTCCCCCAAATGAAGTAAAAAAAAAAGAGAAAAAGTACACATATTAGGTATCACCGCGTCCGTATCGTCCGGCTCTATAAAAGCATCACATGGTCCACCCCGCCAGGGGTAAAAAAAAAAAGCTATACCAAAACAGCCATTTTTTTTGTCACCTTGCCTCACTAAAATTGTAATAGCAGGCGATCAAACAAGCATATTTACCCCAAAATGGTACCAATAAAACCGTCATCTCGTCCCACAAAAAATGAGCCCCTACCTGAGACAATCGCCCAAAAAATAAAAAAAACTACAGCTCTCTGACTATGGAGACACTAAAACATGATTTTTTTTTTGTTTCAAAAATGATATTATTGTGTAAAACTTAAATAAATAAAAATAAGTATACATGTTAAGTATCGCCACGTCCGTAACAACCTGCTCTACAAAAATATTACATGATCTATCCCCTCAGGTGAACACCGTAAAAAATAAAAACTGTCTTAAAAAAAAAGCCATTTTTTGTCACATTTCATCACAAAAAATGTAATACCAAGCGATCAAAAAAGCGTATGCCCCCAAAAATAGTACCAATGTGACCGTCATCTCATTACGCAAAAAATAAGCCCCTACCTGAGACAATCGTCCAAAAAATAAAAAAACTACAGCTCTCTAACTATGGAGACACTAAAACATGATTTTTTTTTTTTTGTGCTTCAAAAATATTGTGTAAAACTTAAATAAATAAAAAAAGTATACATATTAGATATTGCCGCGTCCGTAACGACCTGCTCTATAAAAATAGCACATGATCTAACCTGTCAGATGAATGTTGTAAATAAAAAATAAAAACAATGCTAAAACTGCTAGTTTTTGTTACCTTGCCTTACAAAAAGTGTAATATAAAGCTACCAAAAATCGTATGTACCCTAAAATAGTACTAACAAAACTGCCAACTTATCCTGTAGTTTCCAAAATGGGGTCAGTTTTTTGGAGTTTCCTACTCTAGGGGTGCATCAAATGTGACATGGCAACTTAAAATTTTTCCAGTGAAATCTGCCCTGGTGTTCCTTTCCTTCTGCGCCCTGCCGTATGCCTGTACAGCAGTTTACGATCACAAATGGGGCATTTCTGTAAACTACAGAATCAGGGTAAGGCCTCATGCACACGAACATGTGCCGGCCGTGCCCGTGCTGCGGGCCGCATACGGCGGGTCCGCAATAAATGGGCACCGGCCGTGTGCAGGCCGCATCACAAATCGCGGACCCATGCACTTCAATGGGTCCGCGATCCGGGAGATGCGGAGCAGAGGCACGGATCGGAACATCACGGAAGCACTGCGGTGTGCTTCTGTGGTGTTTCTGGCTGTGCTTCCGCACCGCAAAAAAGTAGTGCTTGCGCGCGTGAGGACCCTTGGATGCGGATCGCGGACCCCATTCAAGTGAATGGGTCCGCGATCCACATGCAGTGGCCTCACGGTCAGTGCCCGTGCATTGTGGACCGCAGTTTGCGGACCGAAATACAGACACGGCCGGCACACGTTCATGTGCATGAGGCCTAATAATTATTGAGTTTTGTTTGGCAGTCAACCCTTGCTTTATTCTTGGAATAAAATGATTTATATGGAAAATCTGCCAAAAAAGTGAAATTCGGAAATTTTGGCTACATTTTCCTTTAATTCTTGTGGAACACCTAAAGGGTTAATAATGTTTGTAAAATTAGTTTTGAATACCTTGAGGGGTGTAGTTTCTAAAATGGGGTCATTTTTGGGTAGTTTCTATGATGGAAGCCTCACAAAGTGACTTAAGACCTGAACTGGTCCTTAAAAAGTGGGTTTTTGAAATTTTGTGAAAAATTTCAAGATTTTCTTCTAAATTTCAAAGCCTTCTAACGTCCCAAAAAAAATAAAATGTAATTTTAAAAATGATCCAAACCTGAAGTAGACACATAGGGAATGTAATAACTATTTTTGGAGGTATTACTATGTATTTTAAAAGTAGAGAAATTGACATTTGGAAATTTGCAAATTTTTCTAAATTTTTGGTAAATTTTGAATTTTTTTTATAAATAAGAATGAAATATTTTGACTCAAATTAGCCACTGTCATGAAAAGTAAGAAATAAGTGACGAGAAAACAATCTCAGAATGGCCTGGATAAGTAAAAGCGTTTTAAAGTTATCACCACATAAAGTGAGACATGTCAGATTTGCTAAAAAATGGCCTGGTCCTTAAAGGGGTAATTACTTTATTATAAATATATTCCCAAATATCTTTAGTTATAATGGCTCATTTTGTCTGGGGAACATTGATTATGAGAAACAAAATGGCTGCCGTCCTATTATCACACGCAAATCCTGTCCTAATCACATAGCAGGACAATTTACTTCACAACACTGAGGTAAAGAGCTGTCTCATCTTCCTCTCCTACTTGTCATGGATTATGATCATGAATACAGTTTAATATGATATTTAGCTGAATCTTTGTACTTCACGTCTCTTCATGAGCTCCATTCCTACATAGAGGATGGACAGGACAGACTGTGGTAATGGAGACTGCATACAAGTGCTGCTGCTCATCAGCCACATCTGCACATGAACCCCATTCCTGCAGAGATTCAGCTATACATCTTTTCTGTATTCAGGATCATAATCCCTGATGAGCAGAGAGGAGGATGAGGCAGCTCTTTAGCTCAGTATTGTGAAGTAACGTGCCCTGATATGTGATTAGGACAGGTTCTGTGAGTACTAATAGGACAGCGGCCATTTTGTTTCTCCTAATTATTGCTCCCTAGACAAAACAAGCCATTATAAATAATGAAGTAATATTTAACTATTTTCATTTTCTTAATTCCTGGAGAACCCCTTTAAGGCCAAAACAACCTACAGCGTCAAGGGGTTAACTGGGGGGAAATGCATTCTATAAATAAAACATTATAAATAGAGATGAGCGAGTAGTGAAATATTCGAAAGTTCGAAATTCGATTCGAATAGACCGCGAAATTCGACTATTCGACCGGATATCGAATCCCATTAAAGTCTATGGGAAAAAAATGCTCGCCACTTGGAAATCTCAATTCGACCACTTGGAGGTCACCAAGTCCACCCTGGAACCTCAGAAAAGGATGCCAACACTGCTGGAATGCAACTGGGACAGCAGGGGAAGCATGTCTGGGTGCATATAACGCGCCCAAGTCGCACTATTACGCCACTATCACAGCCTCTCAACAATACACTCCAAACACAATCTAACCTCTCTGTAAAGTGAGACCATACAAGGAAACCTTCTTTCCTCTACATTGCCATGGACCCCAAGCCAAACTAGACAAAAAAGAAGATAAAATTCTGCACCCCTTAAAATCACGTTGCCTATGACAACCACAGATGGCATAGGCAAGGGGGAAAGCAAATAGACCCCACCCCTAATTGTCATTGTGTGTGTGTGTGAGATGTGGTCAGACATGTCTTCTTTAAAATGTAAAAAACAACTCAAACACATGCAGAAGCCTTAAAATGCCCAAATTGTTGGCGCTTGAGATGTCAGTGACCCGACCTGGCCCAGTGTCATGTCTAGCAGGTAAAGCAGTGGGGATGTTGAGGGATGCGTAGGACCGCAAAAGGCAGGAAGAGGCCGTGGGCTGGCCAGAGGCTCATGGAAAATTATGTGGAGGCCCAAGAGGTGAGACGTCTTAAAAATTGTGTGGAGGCTAAAGAGGTGAGACGTGTTAAAAATTATGTGGAGGCCCAAGAGGTGACACCTCTTAAAAATTATGTGGAGGCCCGAGAGGTGAGACCTCGAAAACGTTTTGTGGAGGCCCAAGAGGTGACACCTCTTAAAAATTATGTGGAGGCCCAAGAGGTGAGACGTGTTAAACCTTTTGTGGAGGCCCAAGAGGTGACACCTCTTAAAAATTATGTGGAGGCCCAAGAGGTGACACCTCTTAAAAATTATGTGGAGGCCCAAGAGGTGACACCTCTTAAAAATTATGTGGAGGCCCAAGAGGTGAGACCTCGAAAACGTTTTGTGGAGGCCCAAGAGGTGACACCTCTTAAAAATTATGTGGAGGCCCAAGAGGTGAGACCTCTTAAAAATTTTGTGGAGGCCCAAGAGGTGAGCCATAAATATAAAAAATTGTTCTTATTTACGGAGCAATTCTACGGCGGTTAAGGAGGAGGAGGTGGAGGAGGAAATGGCACTTCATACAGATGGCACTTCACTTTTGGCTGCTTTCCACTGTTAACCTCTTAAACCTTTTGTGGAGGCCCAAGAGGTGTTGCTTTTAAAGGCTGCAGTTATCCACAGATTTGCATGCAATGTAAAATGGTTACACTCATTTTATAAAGGCAACTATCATGAAAAATCAGTTTAAATGTATTGAGGGCAGCACAGAGTATTTCTACAGAGGAAGGAGTATTCTTTTTATTTTTTTTCCTTTTTTTTATATGTATATGCTGTTGCCTTCAGTATATGAGAGTTGATTTCATGATGCTACTGCAGCCACTTAAAACGTTTTAAGTCTTGTTTTGTTTTTTTGAATACTGAGAATGCTATTTTGTACCAGATTTTGTATGTAAAGACTGAACACATTAAAATGAGAATGTTACCAAAATTATAATTTATAATTTATTTACCTTTTGTGGAGGCCCAAGAGGTGAGACCTCTTAAAAATTATGTGGTGGCCCAAGAGGTGAGACCTCTTAAAAATTATGTGGTGGCCCAAGAGGGGAGACCCGTTAAAAATTATGTGGAGGCCCAAGAGGTGAGACCTGTTAAACATTTTGTGGAGGCCCAAGAGGTGAGACGTGTTAAACCTTTTGTGGAGGCCCAAGAGGTGAGACCTCTTAAAAATTATGTGGTGGCCCAAGAGGGGAGACCCGTTAAAAATTATGTGGAGGCCCAAGAGGTGAGACCTCTTAAACATTTAGCGCAGGCCCAAGAGGTGAGCCATAAATATATAAATTGTTCTTATTTACGGAGCAATTCTACGGCGGTTAAGGAGGAGGAGGAGGAGGAAATGGCACTTCATACATATGGCACTTTACTTTTGGCTGCTTTCCACGGTTGGAGAAGCAAAGTCCGGGTCAATCCACTTGCTGTTCATTTTGATTAGCGTCAGCCTGTCGGCACTGTCGGTTGACAGGCGGCTGCGCTTATCGGTGATAATGCCCCGGCAGCGCTGAACACCCTTTCTGATAGCACGCTGGCGGCAGGGCAGGCAAGCACCTCCAAGGCGTACAGGGACAGTTCCAGCCACGTGTCCAACTTGGAGACCCAGTAAGTGTAGGACGCCGAGGGATCGGGGAGGACAGGGGTACGGTCTGCCAGGTACTCCCGCAACATCCGCCGATACTTGTCCCTCCTGCTGATAGCGGGCCCCGCAGTGATGGAAGTTGCACGAGGGGGTGCCATGAACGTGTCCCACACCTTGGAGAGTGTTCCCCTGGTGGCTGTGGGCCTGATCGATGTTGAGGGACTCTGGGAGACCCTCTCCTCTCTGCCGCCAGCGATGGTGGGTGGGAAAATCTCCATCATGTTCTGCACGAGTTCCCTCTGGTATTCCAGCAATCGATTCGTCCTCTCCTCTACCGGAATAAAAGAGGAGACGTTATCTTTATACCGGGGGTCCAGGATTGCGAAGACCCAGTACAGTTTGTTCTCCACTATCCGGACAACACGTGTGTCCCGGGAAAAGCAGCCCAGCATGAAGTCAGCCATGTGTGCCAGACTCTGAATAGGCATGACGTCACTGCCCCCACCAGAAGGATCACTTGCCATTTCCTCCTCTTCCTCTTCCGCCTCCTCTCCGCCCCATCCGCGCTGAACCAATGGGACGCGCACAGCCTGACTGCTACCCTCGCCGCCAGCATCCTCCTCCTCTTCCACAGCCACCTCCACGTCGTCGTCCTCCTCCTCCTCATCCTCCTCCTCCTGCAACTGCCACCGTGAAGCAGACAAAAGTGTGGTCTGACTGTGTAGCTCCGTTGCGTCTCCTCCTACCCCCGTCTCCTCTGCGTGCAATGCGTTCTCCCTTATTGCGATGAGGGATTCTTTAAGGACGCATAGGAGCGGGATGGTTACGCTCACTATAGCGTCCTCGCTGCTGACCTTCTTGGTGGACTCCTCAAAGATACGCAGTACATCGCATACGTCTGCCATCCATGGCCACTCGTGGTTGGCAAACTGAGGGAGCTGAGTTGGAGGCACGCGTGGATTATTAATCTGGTACTCCATCAATGCTCTCTGCTGCTCACACACCCTGGCCAACATGGAATAGGTGGAATTCCAGCGAGTCGGCAGGTCGCACAACAGCCGATGTTGAGGCAAATGGAGGCGTTGCTGGAGTTTTTTTAAGCTAGCAGCAGCTACAGTTGACTTCCGAAAGTGTGCGCACAAGCGCCGCACTTTCACCAGTAGCTCTGCCAGGTTGGGGTAAGTCTTTAGAAATTTTTGGACTACCAGATTAAAAACGTGGGCCAGGCATGGTACGTGATTGAGTTCGGCAAGCTCCAGAGCCGCCACCAGGTTACGGCCGTTATCGCACACGACCATGCCTGGTCCTAGCTGCAGCGGCGACAGCCACATCTCCGTCTGCTGCAGTATGGCGTCCCTCACCTCTGGGGCGCTGTGCTTCCTGTCGCCCAAGCTGATGAGCTTAAGCACCGCCTGCTGACGTCTCCCCGCGCCAGTGCTGCAACGCTTCCAGCTAGCGGCTGAGGGCGATGTTAAGGCACAGGAGGAGGAGGAGGAGGAGGAGGGGGGTTTATCAGAACCCATGCTGGCAATCTTGGGCGGGGGTGGTAGGTAGGCCGTCTCTGTTTGCGACCCCCGTCCCCGCCTCCACTACATTCACCCAGTGTGCCGTCAAAGAAATGTATCGTCCCTGGCCGCAAGCGCTTGTCCATGAGTCGGTGGTCAAGTGGACCTTTGCGCTGACTGCGTACCTCAGGGCCCGCCTGATGTTACGCGACACGTGCTGGTGCAGGGCGGGGACGGCACTCCGGGAAAAGTAGTGGCGGCTGGGGACGGAATAGCGAGGTGCGGCAGCCGCCATCAGGTCGCGGAAGGCCTGCGTCTCCACAAGCCTAAACGGCAACATCTCCAGGGCCAGCAGTTTGGAGATGTGGCAGTTTAAGGCTTGGGCTTGGGGGTGACTCGAGGCGTACTTCCGCCTGCGGTCGAACGCCTGCGAGATGGACAGTTGTTGGGACGAGGAGTGTGAAGGTGCAGGCGAAGAGGCGGGGGAAGGGGCGGGGGAAGGGGAGGCTGAAGGAGAAGGCCCCAAAGTAGCAGAGGCAGAGGCAGATGTGGAGGTGTCCTGGCTGGAGGTCTGGACCGCAGTGGCAGCACACAACAAAGGGGAAGAGGCAGTGGCAGCAAGACCGGGCGCAGTTTGTATTGCGTTTGCTCTCTCCCACTCAGCCCAGTGCTTGAATTCCAAGTGACGCCGCATGCCTGAGGTGGTCAGATTGCTCTTCTCAGAGCCCCTACTCAGTTTTGAGTGGCAGAGTGTGCAAACCGCGCTCAGTTTGTCATCCGCACAAACATTAAAATATCTCCACACCACAGAAGTACGAGGCCTCGATGGGGGAGCTTCGCGCGACTGGCCGCTGCCGGGAACAGCTTCGGCCCTGCTGGCTGTGGCCTCACTTCTCTGTCTGAACTGTCCTCTGCCTGTGGCCATCCCTCTGCCTGTGGACATCCCTCTGCCTGTGGACATGCCTCTGCCTGTGGACATCCCTCTGCCTGTGGACATCCCTCTGCCTGTGGACATCCCTCTGCCTGTGGACATCCCTCTGCCTCTTGCTGCCTTTTTCGGTGCTGCGCAGACCACCACCTCTCCACTGCTTTCCTCGCTGGACATCACCCCTGGCCAAGTGGGGTCGGTCATTTCGTCATCCACCAGCTCCTCTTCCACTTCCTCACTCTGCTCCTCCTCCTGCCCACTGGACATTCCAACAGCCTCCCTTGATGGCAACTGCGTCTCATCATCATCATCGCTCATGATAACAGATGCTGGCTCAGGGTCCACATCAGCAGGAGATGGCGAAAACTCCAGTGTTTGGGCATCACTACAAACAAATTCCTCTGCTAGCTCCTGGGATTCTTCCGGCACATCTGAAAAAGGACCCGAAAAGAGCTCCTGGGAGGGGTCAATGGTGGGATGACTCTGTTGGCCAGGTGTGGAGGAAGGAGGGTCAGAGTGAGACTGTGTGGATGACTGGCTAGTGGACAACTGTGTGGAAGCGCTATCGGCTATCCATTGCACCACCTGTTCAACCTGCTCAGGCCTCAACAGCGGTGTAACCCGCCCCCTGCTTAACTGTCCCATAAAGGCAGGGATTCTGGATGAGCGGGATCCTGGCTGATCCTCACCAGCACACATTGTATCCCCACTGGCTTCAACAAGGCCCCCAACAGCATTTCCGCGCCCCCGTCCTCGTCCACGTCCACGTCCTATTCCGCTAGCCCCCCTCCGCATTTTATTTTTTTTTGGTTACAATATTTTGCCTTCACAGCCGTGAAATTAGTTTGCAAGAGAACGCACAGTACAGTTGCCAGTTAAGGCCTATATATTGTATTTTTCAAGGTACACAGCAGTGTACTAAGTGATCAGACGGTGTGTATGAACAACAGTTATGAGAAATTACTTTGCAAGAGAACGCACAGTACAGTTGCCAGTTATAAGGCCTATATATTGTATTTTTCAAGGTACACAGCCGTGTATTAAGTGATCAGACGGTGTGTATGAACACCAGTTATGAGAAATTACTTTGCAAGAGCACGCACAGTACAGTTGCCAGTTAAGGCCTATATATTGTATTTTTCAAGGTACACAGCAGTGTATTAAGTGATCAGACGGTGTGTATGAACACCAGTTATGAGAAATTACTTTGCAAGAGAACGCACAGTACAGTTGCCAGTTAAGGCCTATATATTGTATTTTTCAAGGTACACAGCAGTGTATTAAGTGATCAGACGGTGTGTATGAACACCAGTTATGAGAAATTACTTTGCAAGAGAACGCACAGTACAGTTGCCAGTTATAAGGCCTATATATTGTATTTTTCAAGGTACACAGGCCTTTTATTAAGTGATCAGACGGTGTGTATGAACACCAGTTATGAGAAATTACTTTGCAAGAGAACGCACAGTACAGTTGCCAGTTATAAGGCCTATATATTGTATTTTTCAAGGTACACAGGCCTTTTATTAAGTGATCAGACGGTGTGTATGAACACCAGTTATGAGAAATTACTTTGCAAGAGAACGCACAGTACAGTTGCCAGTTATAAGGCCTATATATTGTATTTTTCAAGGTACACAGGCCTTTTATTAAGTGATCAGACGGTGTGTATGAACACCAGTTATGAGAAATTACTTTGCAAGAGAACGCACAGTACAGTTGCCAGTTATAAGGCCTATATATTGTATTTTTCAAGGTACACAGCCGTGTATTAAGTGATCAGACGGTGTGTATGAACACCAGTTATGAGAAATTACTTTGCAAGAGAACGCACAGTACAGTTGCCAGTTAAGGCCTATATATTGTATTTTTCAAGGTACACAGCAGTGTATTAAGTGATCAGACGGTGTGTATGAACACCATTTATGAGAAATTACTTTGCAAGAGAACGCACAGTACAGTTGCCAGTTAAGGCCTATATATTGTATTTTTCAAGGTACACAGCAGTGTATTAAGTGATCAGACGGTGTGTATGAACACCAGTTATGAGAAATTACTTTTGCAAGAGAACGCACAGTACAGTTGCCAGTTATAAGGCCTATATATTGTATTTTTCAAGGTACACAGGCCTTTTATTAAGTGATCAGACGGTGTGTATGAACACCAGTTATGAGAAATTACTTTGCAAGAGAACGCACAGTACAGTTGCCAGTTATAAGGCCTATATATTGTATTTTTCAAGGTACACAGGCCTTTTATTAAGTGATCAGACGGTGTGTATGAACACCAGTTATGAGAAATTACTTTGCAAGAGAACGCACAGTACAGTTGCCAGTTATAAGGCCTATATATTGTATTTTTCAAGGTACACAGCCGTTGTATTAAGTGATCAGATGGTGTGTATGAACACCAGTTATGAGAAATTACTTTGCAAGAGAACGCACAGTACAGTTGCCAGTTATAAGGCCTATATATTGTATTTTTCAAGGTACACAGGCCTTTTATTAAGTGATCAGACGGTGTGTATGAACACCAGTTATGAGAAATTACTTTGCAAGAGAACGCACAGTACAGTTGCCAGTTATAAGGCCTATATATTGTATTTTTCAAGGTACACAGCCGTGTATTAAGTGATCAGACGGTGTGTATGAACACCAGTTATGAGAAATTACTTTGCAAGAGAACGCACAGTACAGTTGCCAGTTATAAGGCCTATATATTGTATTTTTCAAGGTACACAGCCGTGTATTAAGTGATCAGACGGTGTGTATGAACACCAGTTATGAGAAATTACTTTGCAAGAGAACGCACAGTACAGTTGCCAGTTAAGGCCTATATATTGTATTTTTCAAGGTACACAGCAGTGTATTAAGTGATCAGACGGTGTGTATGAACACCAGTTATGAGAAATTACTTTGCAAGAGAACGCACAGTACAGTTGCCAGTTATAAGGCCTATATATTGTATTTTTCAAGGTACACAGCCGTGTATTAAGTGATCAGACGGTGTGTATGAACACCAGTTATGAGAAATTACTTTGCAAGAGAACGCACAGTACAGTTGCCAGTTATAAGGCCTATATATTGTATTTTTCAAGGTACACAGCAGTGTATTAAGTGATCAGACGGTGTGTATGAACACCAGTTATGAGAAATTACTTTGCAAGAGAACGCACAGTACAGTTGCCAGTTATAAGGCCTATATATTGTATTTTTCAAGGTACACAGCAGTAGTGCCAAATATAGTTTGGTATGTAGCAGAGCACCTAATACACCACTAATGCCTCTCTCTGTCCCTACTCCAGCAGCTATCCCTGAATACAGCAGCCGTTCTCTGTAAAGTCTATATTGTAGTAAGCTATCACTGAAGTCCACTGTAGTAGCCCTGATAAGGGCTTTTAATCACGCTCCTGCCTGTCCAACAGCTAAAATCTGTCTCTCCCTTCTCCAGCCTCTGTCCCTGACTAAGTTCACGCAGCATATGCGTACGAGCAGGAAGAGCTGAGTTTTTAATATTCGAGGTCACATGGTTTTTCCAGCCAATGCATGTAGACGCTGTTTTCGCGCTGCCAGCGTGCTCAGCGTGCCTGTCATACCCCCCCTGCATGGTGATTGGTGGAAAAAGAGCGCCAGGGAAGGTGGGAGGGGAAACGAATTCTAAGTGCGCCATCGCCGTTATACTCGAACAAAATCGAGTACGCCGAATATCATAGTATTCGATCGAATACCAGCTCGATCGAACACTACTCGCTCATCTCTAATTATAAATTCTGAAGCATATTACAAATTGTATATTGTAATTAATATACCATGATTTACAATTCCGGTCTAAGTTTGATGTACACAAGAAATGAATATATTCTACAGGGTTAACAAGTAGAGTTGCATTTTTTTAACCTTTTTAGTACCGAGCCACTTTTCACCTTAAATCCAAGGCCGATTTTTGCAAATCTGACATGTGTCACTTTATGTGGTAATAACTTTGGAACGCTTTTGCTTATCTAGGCCATTCTAAGATTGTTTTCTGGTCACATATTGTGCTTCATGACAGTAGTAAATTTGTGGCAAAATATTTCATTTTTATTTATAAAAAAACACCAAATTTAGCAAAAATTTTGAAAAATTAGCAAATTTCAATTTCTCTACTTTCAAAATACATAGTAATGCCTCCAAAAATAGTTATTATTTTACATTCCCCATATGTATACTTTATGTTGGCATCATTTTATAAATGTAATTTTACTTTTTTTGGATGTGAGAAACCTTAGAAGTTTAGAAGCCATTTTTCAAATTTTCAGCACCAATTCAGTTATAAAGTGATTTTGGGAGGCTTACCTAATGGAAAAATGACCCCATTTTAGAAACTACACCCCTCAAATTATAAAAAACTGATGTTACAAACTTTATTAACCCTTGAGGTGTTCGACAAGAATTAATGGAAAATGGGGGTGAAATTTCAAAATTTCAATTTTTTGGTAGATTATTCACGTTAATAATTTTTTTTTTGCAACACAGGGTTAACAGCAAACTAAACTTCAAAATACATTACTCTGATTCAGCAGTTTGCAGAAATACCCCATATGTGGTGGTAAACGTCTCTATGGGTTTGTGGCAGTGGTCAGAAGTAAAGGAGCGCCATACGGATTTTGGAGGCAGATTTTGCTAGAATGGTTTTTAGGCACCATTTTGTCATTGAGAGACCCTGACGTACCCTCAAAAAGTGACCCCATTTTGGAAACTACACCCTTTAAAGAATATATTAAGGGGGGTACTGGCCACTTTGACCCCCTCTTACGGAATTTACGAATTTGAAAACACTTGGCTGTGAAAATGAAAAGTTTCATTTCTTCCAATAAAGAAATGAAATTTTTTCATTTTCTCAAGGGGTAACAGGAGAAAAGCACCCCATAATTTGTTACCCATTTTCTCCTGAATATGGCAACACCCCATGTGTGGTGGAAAACTGCTGTGGGGGCACATGGCAGGACTCAGAACAGAAGGAGTGCCATATGGATTTTGCAGCACAGATTTTGATGGATTGGTTTGCGGGAGCCATTGATTTGTATTTTTTTGAGTTATTGTCTTATGTGGGGGCTCATTCGCTCGGAGCACATTCGCTCTGATCCGTATATACTGTCCAGGTGACACTTTCTGTACGTCACAGAATACAACCAAGTCATTTGCTACCAATATCATCTACCGCTTGATCCAGAAAATTCTCTGTGCGACATTTGTCTGGGTCGCAGACTAAATAGCCACCGTTAACAGGGTGTCAGTGAGTTCTACCATAGTTCCTGCACGTCACGTTCCCAAAAAAACAAAATTTTTAAAAAAATATAAAAAAACAAATATAAAAAAAAATTAGTTTTTCAGTTGTTTTAGCTCAGTGATACAAATCCATTTTACTCAGCTTTGTGTAACCTTTCTGTGTGTCATAGTTCAGCACACTCGCTCCCATCCGTATATATTGTCCAGGTGACACTTTCTGTACGTCACTTAATTCTACCAGACTGAACAAGTTTGTGGGTTTCAGTACACCAGGCCCGTTTAATTTTTTTTTTTATATCATACACTTATATACAAACAATGTTGAACCCCAGGGCTAAGGGTCGAGGACGAGGGCGTGGGCATTCAATTACTGCAGGGGGCAGAGGCCGTGGTCCTGGGCAGGGTGAGACAGTATCTGCTGATGAGGGAGCTGTGGAACGCCGCAGAGTTACACACCCTAGCTTCATGTCTCAACTTACAGGGACACGTGGTAGAGGACTGTTGAAACCACAACAGTGCGAACAGCTGATCTCGTGGATTGCGGACAATGCTTAAAGTAATTTGTCCACCAGTCAGTCTTCCACGCAGTCCACCCACATTACCCAAGGGAGCACTCCTCTAGCTCCTCCACCTCAACCTCCTTCCCCCCAGTCTGCCCCCCTCCTTCCCCCCAGGAAAATTTGGAATGTGATCCGGCATACTCTCAGGAACTGTTTTCTGGACCCTTCCCAGAGTCACAAACCACTTCTCAGGTTGCTGCTGACCTCGTTCCCGATGCCCAAGTTTTCCAACTGTCGCAGTCTGTGGGTGATGATGATGACAATGTTGAGTTAGTGGAAGAAGTTTGTAAAGAGGTGTCAGACGATGAGGAGACACGGTTGTCAGACAGTGGTGAAGTTGTTGTTAGGGGAGGAATTCCAAGGGGGGAGCAGACTGAGGAATCGGAGGATGACGAGGTGACTGACCCAAGCTGGGTTGATATGCCGAGTGAAGACAGTGCTTCTGAGGCGGAGGCGAGTGCTGCACCAGAACAGGTTGTAAGAGGCAGTGGTGTGGCCAGAGGGAGAAGCAGGGCCAGAGCTGGTGCATCAGCAGCAACTGTTTCACGTAGTGAAGCTCGTGGCGAGGCCTAGATGTTCGCAAGTCTGGAGGTTCTTTAAAGAAAGTGAGGATGACCGACGGACTGTGGTGTGCAACCTGTGCCACACCAGGATCAGCAGGGGTGCCACCACTACTAGCCTAACCACCACCAGCATGCGCAGGCATATGAGTGCTAAACACCCCACTCAATGGAACCAAGGCCGTTCACCACCTCCTGTGGGTCCCACCACTGCTCCTTCCCCTGTGTCACTCGCTGCCTCTGCTATTCAACCCCCTGCGTCACTCGCTGCCTCTGCTAGTCAACCCCCTGCCCAGGACAACGGCGCGAGCGCCTCCCGCCGGAAAACCACACCTTCGCCTCCACGATCCTCCACAGCGCCCACCAACGTGGCCCAGCGCAGCGTTCAGCTGTCTTTACAGCAGACGCTGGAGCGCAAGAGGAAATACAGTTCCACCCACCCACCCACATGCCCAAGCCCTCAACGTCCACATCTCCAAATTGCTGAGCCTGGAGATGCTGCCCTATAGGCTGGTAGAGACCGAGGCCTTTCGAAATTTCATGGCAGTGGCTGCCCCTCGGTATTCCGTCCCCAGCCGCCACTATTTTTCCCGATGTGCCGTCCCAGCCCTACACCAGCACGTGTCACAGAACATCATCCGTGCCCTGACCAACGCTGTTTCTGAGAAGGTCCACCTAACCACGGACACGTGGACAAGTGCTGCCGGGCAGGAACACTATATCTCACTAACGGCACGTTGGGTTAACTTGGTGGAGGCTGGGACCGAGACTGACCCTGGGGCCGCTCATGTACTGCCCACACCGAGGATTGCGGGGCCTACCTCGGTCACGGTCTCTCAGACGTACTATGCCTCCTCTTCCGACCCCTCCTCCACCGAATTACCATCCGTGGGCACGGCGCCTTCAGTCGGTAGCTCTAGGTGCAGCAGCAGTGCCGTGGGTAAGCGCCAGCAGGCGGTGCTCAAACTGCTGAGCTTAGGTGACAAAAGGCACACCGCCCAAGAGCTGTTACAGGGCATCACGGCGCAGACCGATGTGTGGCTGGCACCGCTGAACCTCAAGCCAGGCATGGTTGTGTGTGACAACGGGCGTAACCTGGTGGCGGCTCTGCAACTCGGCAGACTGACACATGTGCCATGCCTGGCCCACGTGTTCAACCTAATTGTTCAACGGTTCCTCAAGACATACCCCAATCTGTCTGATTTGCTCGCCAAGGTGCACCGCATCTGTGCGCATTTCCGCAAGTCGAACACAGATGCTGCCACTCTCAGGGCAGCGCAGCGCCGCCTACAACTGCCCGCTGACCGACTGTTGTGCGACGTGCCCACGAGATGGAATTCCACATTAAACATGTTATCCAGAGTTTACCAGCAGCGCAGAGCGATTGTAGACTGCCAGATGTCATCTTCCACCAGAACTGATAGTCAGGTCTCTCAGATTCCTCAAGTCTACAATGAGGAGTGGACATGGATGTCTGATATCTGCCAGGTGTTGAGCAACTTTGAGGAGTCAACACAGATGGTCAGCGGTGATGCCGCCATTATCAGCCTCACCATCCCGCTGCTTTGCCTGTTGAAAAACTCACTGCTCAGCATCAAGTCGGATGCTTTGCGCTTGTCACAAGAGACAGTGGAGGAAGATACGTCGCTTGATAGCCAGAGCACCCTTCGGTCTGTTTCTCAGAGCGTATCGGAGGAGGGGGATGAGGATGAGGAGGAAGAGGAGGAGAATGTCGGCGAGACAGTAGAGGGTACCAGTGCTCAGTCCTTAACTCTTGAGCGTGTATGGGCTGAAGAGGAGGACGAGGAGGAGGAGGAGGAGGAGGAGGAGGAGGAAATGGAGGGTCAGGCCAGTGAGAAGAGGGAATTCTTGCGTGTTGGGACTCTGGCGCACATGGCAGACTTCATGTTAGGCTGCCTATCCCGTGACCCTCACATTAGAAGAATTTTTTCAAACACCGATTACTGGGTGTTCACTCTCCTGGACCCACGGTACAAGCAGAACCTTTCCACTCTCATCCCTGCAGAGGAAAGGAGTATGAGAGTGAATAGATATCAACAGGCCCTGGTGCACAAGCTGAAACAATTCTTCCCATCTGACGCCACTAGCGGCAGAGGGCATGGTTCTGTGGGCCAAGTAGCGGGGGAGAGGAGGCGAGCAGGCAGCTTGTCCAGCACTGGCAGGGGAACGTTCTCCAAGGCCTTTGCCAGTTTTATGTCACCCCAGCAAGACACTGTCACCTGTCCCCAGTCTAGGCAGAGTAGGGGGGAGCTGTACAGAAAGATGGTGAGGGAGTACCTAGCTGACCATACCAACGTCCGTAGCGATCACTCTGCTCCATACAACTACTGGGTTTCAAAGCTGGACACGTGGCCTGAACTGGCGCTGTACGCCTTGGAGGTGCTGGCCTGCCCTGCCGCTAGCGTGCTGTCAGAGCGGGTATTCAGTGCAGCTGGTGGCGTCATCACCGATAAGCGTACACGCCTGTCAACTGACAGCGCTGACAGGCTGACGCTTATTAAAATGAACAAAGCCTGGATTTCACCGGAATTCAAATCTCCTCCGGGGGAAAGCAGCTAAGATTTAAATAACTTATGTATCCGATTCCTCTTCTCTACTCCTCTTCTCTACTCCTCCTCCTCCTCCTCCTCCATATCGTCTTTGCCTAACGCTGACCCAAAAAACGCCATTTTTTTAGAGGTACAACTGGCACTCTTTTAGCACAATTTTTCAGGAGGGCCCCCTACAGGCCCTCTCTTTTAGCACAATTTTTCAGGAGGGCCCCCTACAGGCCCTCTATTCAAATAATTTTTCCAGAGGTCCACCTACAGGCCCTCTATTCAAACAATTTTTCCAGAGGTCCACCTACAGGCCCTCTCTTCAAACAATTTTTCAGGAGGGCCCCCTACAGGCCCTCTATTCAAACAATTTTTCCAGATGTCCACCTACAGGCCCTCTATTCAAACAATTTTTCCAGAGGTCCACCTACAGGCCCTCTCTTCAAACAATTTTTCAGGAGGGCCCCCTACAGGCCCTCTATTCAAACAATTTTTCCAGAGGTCCACCTACAGGCCCTCTATTCAAACAATTTTTCCAGAGGTCCACCTACAGGCCCTCTCTTCAAACAATTTTTCGGGAGGGCCCCCTACAGGCCCTCTATTCAAACAATTTTTCCGGAGGTCCACCTACAGGCCCTCTCTCCAATTCCAGTTCCAAGTTTTATTTGCGCATACTGCATACATTTTTATTTTTGGGATAGGTGTGAAAAATAATATTACTTGCGAATCTATATTGCCCAACATTGGATACGGTAGCAAGTAGAAGACCAAACACATGCTGCTCACAGGGTTCCGCAAATTCCTGGTCCACCCGCAAATTCCTTGTCCACAATGTCAAGGAGGACGAGGTTCTGTGGATGAGCAACAAGTCCTTCTGTACTGAAATCGCCGACAAAGTCTCCATCTAAGAACACACAGACCATTGTGGAGAGAGCGGCACAGCTCGCCATCAAAGTGACGAACCCCAACGCCAGACTGCGCAGAGAAGATAACGAATAAATATCTCTGTGGTTATTTTTGCTAAATAAAAGTTAAATAAACCCCCCCAAAAATTCATCTGTTCCTGTGCCTGATCCACCCAAGTTGAATCTGTCCCATCATGAGAAAGTCCCCCCAAGGAGTCCCCACTGTAACTTGCTTCCCATAAAACTACCTCACCCCCCGACACCTGTGTCTCGCCATTGTCCACCACCTCCTCAGACAACACTGGTAAATCACCACTGTCAGCACACGGAAACAGCAAAAGGTCTTGTGAATTGGGGCCGAGAATGTTCTGGGCTAGCACATCAGAGAAGGGGTGACTATGGGGTTCCAGGGAGTACGTGACCACATGCAATCTCCATCTAAAAAGTCATGCCACACTTGATCAATCTCATAATTTACGACTGTACCGGTTGATGCTAAATTTTTATGTTGGGGTCCTGTGTCGTCATTCTAACTCCATCCGGCTGTTGTCACCACCACACACGCTATCCCAGGGGGCACTCCTCTGGCTCTTCCAGCGAAACCTCCTTCCCCCCAGCCTGCCCCCCCCCGCCACCTACAGGCCCTCTCTCCAAACAATTTACGTCTTTGTCCTATCTTTCTCTCTCTCCAAACCATTTTTCCGGATAGCTGCCATATACGGTTTTAAACTGAGTAGTATACATACCACACTTGATCAATCTCATAATTTACGACTGTACCGGTTGATGATAAATTTTTAAGTTGGGGTCCTGCGTCGTCATTCTAACTACACACGGCTGTTGTCACCACCACACACGCTAGCCCAGGGGGCACTCCTCTGGCTCTTCCAGCGAAAACCTCCTTCCCCCCAGCCTGCCCCCCACCTACAGGCCCTCTCTACAAACAATTTACCCGGATAGGGGACGTATTAGATATTGTACTGATGTTTTTTTTGTTTCTTCTTTTAATTGCCTCCTGACCTGTGATAGGCAGAGCATGGACACGTCCCCTTAGCTGCAGTGGGAAAGACACTCCCCTGGCCAGAGCAAGCTCTTTTTCTGTTTTCCGTGTTCGAAATATCCATTAAATATAGGGTCCCTAGATAGGGGACGTATACGGTATTAAACTGAGAAGAATCGATACCATACGGGTTAAAGCAACAGTTTTCCCAAATCCATTCCGGCTGTTGTCACCACCACACACGCTAGCCCAGGGGGCACTCCTCTGGCTCTTCCAGCGAAACCTCCTTGCCCCAGCCTGCCCCCCACCTACAGGCCCACTCTACAAACAATTTACCCGGATAGGGGACGTATTAGATATTGTACTGATGTTTTTTTTGTTTCTTCTTTTAATTGCCTCCTGACCTGTGATAGGCAGTGCATGGACACGTGGGAAAGACACTCCCCTGGCCAGAGCAAGCTCTTTTTCCGTTTTCCGTGGTCGAAAAATCCATGAAATATAAGGTCCCAAGATAGGGGACGTATACGGTATTAAACTGAGAAGAATGGATACCATATGTAGCAACAGTTTTCCCAAATCCATCCGGCTGTTGTCACCACCGCACACGCTAGCCCAGGGGGCACTCCTCTGGCTCTTCCAGCGAAACCTCCTTCCCCCCACCTACATGCCCTCTCTCCAAACAATTTTCCCGGGTAGGGGGACGTATTAGATATTGTACTGATTCTGAATTGCCTCCTGCAATAGACAGGAATCGAACCCAGATCAACTGCTTGGGAAGTAGCTATGCTCACAACTATACCACCAGCAGGCACAGCAACTGATAAGAACAGATACTAAACTTGATTTCAGCTGCAGTGCCAGCATGAGCAGTGGTGTCACCTGCAGGCGGTGATGGACCTTCGTTGCACCTAGTTGGGTGCTTCCCTAACATGTGATGGGGTATTTGCCTCGCCTTTCTTGGTCTGGGTGAGCACAATTGCCATGAGG
>ONZH01006548.1:0-109365 GCA_900303285.1 Rhinella marina | reverse complement strand
AAAGACCTTGTTGGATTAAGTGAAGTACAGAAAGTGTCACCTGGACAGAAAATATCGAATGTAGTGAGTGGACAGCTGAACTGTGACACACAGAATGGTTCCACGCAGCTGTGTGAAATGGATTCGTATCACTGAGCTAAAACAACAAAAAACTATTTTTTTATAATATATTTTTTTTAATGTTTTTTTTAGTTTTGTTTTTTTTGTAACGTTGACGTGCAGAAACTATCGTAGACCTAACTCACACCCTGCTGACGGTGGCTATTTTGACTGCGACCCAGACAAATGTCGCACAGAGATTTTTGTGATCAAGCTATATACGTGAGAGCAAAAGATCTTGTTGGATTAGGTGACGTACAGAAAGTGTCACCTGGACAGAAAATACCGAATGTAGTGAGTGGACAGCTGAACTGTGACACACAGAATGGTTCCACGCAGCTGTGTGAAATGGATTTGTATCACTGAGATATAACAATAAAAGAAAAAAGGGTTATATATGGCGATAGCTGCACTACTAGTGCCAGCCAGCCAGCCAAGCCAGGAGACAAAAAAAAAATGTCTTGTAGCCCTTAGAAGGGCTGTTGGGTTTTTTTGAGATCACTCCTGCCAAACAAAGAACTAAATGCAGGCCCTAACACTCTCCCTGAAACGCAGCAGCTCTATCCCTAACGACATCCAGACGGCATCTGAGCCGAGCACCCCGGGCAGTCACTAGTATATTCCAGGGTCACCTGATCAGGCCAGCCAACCCCTGCTATCGACATGTAAGGGCCCCACCTGATGCTGGGGTGTACCGCAGAGTCTCCTGGCTTGTGATTGGCTGAGTTTATAGGCGCCAAAAATGCACCAATGCGTAAGTTGCCATTTCCTCGAGCATGGCGAGATACTCGTCCGAGCAGCGAGCACTTTATGAGTACAGTAATACTCGAACGAGCACCAAGCTCGGGACGAGTATGCTCGCTCATCTCTAGTCAAAAATACATATGGTGAATGCCTCCCTAGAAAAACATATATTCTGTGACGTGGACTTATTATAAGCAGCCATTGCGTCCATATAAATGTGTCATTGTCACAGAAAATAGTCCCTGGCAGTACGGGTTGGTTTGGAGATGATGTTACATATTTTCTTTTAATTATTTACAGACATTTTATTTGTCTTTATTTATTTTTGTCTATATATATATATTTATTCATGTTTTAATATTTTTTGTGTGTAATCTCTTTTTATTCAAAAGCATAAAAGGGTACAGACATGTGCATATCAAAGTAACCAGAGAAAGTATCACATACAGCTCCACATATCTTGATATGACAAAATCAGAGAATCTTGCTAAGAGAAATTACTTTCATATGACAATCGAAAAGAATTAACAAATACACAAGTTCAACAACAGAACCTCGTATTGTGGTGAATCAAACGTTGTATAGTGGTATATTTAGTCACAGTCCACGCCTTGTGGGATGCCACTGACTAAGCAGGATTGGTGTTAGTAACACTTTTAATGTTCCAGTGATCTATCCATGGCTGCCAAATCCCAAGGTAATAAGACCTTCTTTTCATTTCCCAACCTGCAAGCTCTTCCATCCTATTAATTTGCTGCACTTTCGCATACCACAATGAAATAGTAGGAGTTTATGTGTCCCGCCACTTAGTAGGGATCAATAGTTTGGCCGCTGAAAGTAGATGAGTGGCTAAATTATGTTTGGATGGGGAGAAATTGGGTATTGGCAGCCATAGTAAAAATCAGCTCAGCAGTTAGTTTCAAAGAAGTAGAGCAAATTTTATTTATTTCTTTCTCTACCTCTAGCCAGAATTGTGTTATTAAAGGGCATGTCCACCATATGTGTATCATAGTACCTCTATCACCTCCACACCTCCATCAACTATCACTCGGGGACAAACCGATGGAAAACAGAAACTCTGGCGTTTTATACCACCTAGTGGTGGTTTTGTATGAATTTTCTTGTAGTCTGATACACCTTGAAAAACCACAAGCATGGGACAGGATATATTGAGTTTCTGAAGGGGAGAAGGATTTGTTCAGTTCCTTTTCCCAGCAAGAAATATAGTATGGCTTAGGGGATGTGGAGTCTTTTAATAGAGCTATATATATTAGTGAAGTAAGTTTTTTAGGGCATTTTGGCAAAACGGTTAGGTTCTCCAACCATGTTGGGTCAGGAATTGGCATGGAAATACCTTTCCTAAATCTAGTAATAGTTTGTTGAAAATCTAGGGATTGTATTATCGTGTATGAATTCTTATCCCCTGATGATATGTAATCTGATAAGGTCAGAGGTTTTGTACTTTCCAAGATGTCCTGGACTTTATGATCATGTACGGTCAACCACCAGTGTGCAGTGTTTATACGAGAGCTATCCAACCAAGAGGGATTAACGCTTATTGGTGCTAATCTAGAGATATGTCCCTTGGAATGAGGGAGGATCTCTGCCTGATGGCATACCCATAGCGTTCCTTTTGTCCGGACTGCTTACCACTTTAGCGGAAAGTGCTGTTGACCATTTAGACCACAAGCAATTATATAGTTGAGACCCCATCAAACTTCTCTCTATGTCCAGACAGGGAGCTTGTAAGTTTGTATTTGATAATAAGACCCATCTAGCTAAGTGGATAGCCCTATAATATATAGCTAAATCAGGCAGGGATATACCTCCATTATGTTTTTTCTGGCACAGTAAAGAATATGCTAATCTAGGTCTTCTAGATTTCCAGAGAAATGACGTAAAAACTTTTCTGAATTGAAGGAAATATTTAGAAGGGATAAATATCGGGAGCGCTTGTAGTGTGTATAAGATCTGCGGGAGGATATAAGTGGATAAGATTTTTTCCTTCCAAACCAAGAAACATACGGAATGTTCATGTTCTCTAGCTGATGTTTGATCTTGGCCAATAACGGTGTGTAGTTTAGGGCGAATAATCTGGAAGGGTCGGCAGAAATCTGGATTCCCAGGAACTTAATAGCTGAAGTAGGCCAGTGGAATGGAGAGGACCTTTTGAGAGAGGACAAAAGTCTATCATCCGCAGATATGTTCAGTACTTCGGATTTGGTGAAATTTATCTTAAAATGTGAGACCTCACCATACTGCTGGAATATTTTAAGCACTTCTGGGAAGGCTACTTCTGGGTTTGAGATGAACAATAGTAAATCATCAGCAAAGGCTGCAGTAGTATGTGTGTATTGTCCTGCTTAGAGACCTAAATTCTTCTCTGATTGCCTAATTTTGGTTAGCAACATTTCCATGCATATGATAAAGAGGGCAGGGGAAAGAGGACAGCCTTGACGCATTCCATTTGTGATATGGAATGAATCTGAAAATGTGCCATTGACCATTACTTGAACTGAGGGTTTCGAATATAAGGAAAAAATGGCTTCAATAAACTGATCAGGAAATTTTTTGAGTGATTCTTTCATGAATAGCCAATTAACCCTATCAAAAGCCTTTTCGGCATCTGTACCTAATAGCAGCAAGGGAATTCTTTTCTGCTTAGCTGTGTAGATAGCCTGAATTACTCTCCACACGTTGTGCTTGCCCTCTCTCCCCGGCACAAACCCCACCTGTTCATCACCAATTAGTTTAGGCAAAAGAGTAGATATGCGCTGAGCTAATAGTTTGGCCCACCATTTAAGGTCACAATTCAATAAAGAAATGGGTCTGTACTTCCCACACAATTCTGGATCCTTCCCTTCTTTATGGAGTATAGTTATATGTGCTTGTAAGGCTTGAGGCGGAAAGGATGCCCCTTCTAGAAGGGAGTTGCATACATGCGTGAAATGTGGGAGTAGCTGGTGTTTTCAATTTTTTAAAATAGGATATCGGCAGTCCGTCAGGACCTGGGCTCTTCCCTGATGGTATGGATAGCAAGACCTTGTCCAATTCATTCTCTGTAAAGGGGGGCGACCAGAGCCTTTTGGTCTTCTTCAGTTAAGCTAGGGGTACTGACAGAGTCTAAAAAGGATCTTATGAGATGCAGGGAAGGTGCTGGAATGTGACCTTCCTCTGGGGGGTGGTCTTTCAAATTATACAAGGAGGTGTAGTACTCCTGGAAGGCTTTCGCTATTAGTGGGGTGGAGGTCATTTTATGTGAAGTTGTTGTTTTTATGGAGGAGATAAACGTTGTTTCTCTGTTTAATAAGTCGGGTCATCAGTTTGTTGCCCTTATCACCGTGTGCATAGAACTTGTATTGCATCTGTTGAAGTGATTTAGCTGAGCGAATGTTAAGGAGATCTTTAACCTTATTTCTAAGAGCAGTAAGGTCTTTGAGGTGAAGATCTGATTTGGAGGTCTTGTGTAACTTTTCTACTGAATGTATTTGGGCTAAAAGGGAATTAAGTTCCTTTACCCTGCTGTTTCTTTACCGCATAGCCTAAAGCTATCAGTTCACCTCTGATAAAGGCCTTGTGGGTTTCCCACACCACAGTAGGAGAGATAGAAGGGTCTAAGTTACGTTTAAAGAACTCATCTAGCTTGGCCCCTAGATCCGATGTTTTGGGGATTCCAATAGAGTGTCATTAAGCCTCCACGTCCAGGCCCTGTGAGGCAGACGTTTAAGGGAGAGAGTCATGCTTACTGGAGCATGATCCGATGTGATAATTTCACCTAGTTCTACTTTTCTCAGTGCCTGGACATGTGACTCACTCAAGAATAAATAGTCGGATCATAGGATTCATAGGATTTATGTGCTTGTGAAAAGTATGAATAATCCCTTTTTGTAGGATGGGTCACTCTCCAAGTATCTATTAAATGTGCATCTGAGAGGGCAACCTTCAGTCTGGTAAGTTTCCTGGTGGGATGAATAGAAGAAGTTGGAGAGATGTCTATAGTAGGTTCTAATGCTACATTTAGGTCTCCTCTTAGAATGGTTACCCCTTCCGAATACAGTTTAAGTGTGTGTAAAGCAGAAATGATCCAAGGGATCTGTTTCTTGTTTGGGGCATAAAAGTTCGCTATGGTCAATTTTGTGCCATAAAGTGTACCCTGGAGAATTAAAGATCACCCTTCTGTATCTATGTAGGATTTTTTCAAGTTTAAATGGTATTGTGTTTCTGATGGCAATAGATACCCCCCTAAAAGCGCTCGAATGTGTAGAATGAAACCACTGTGAGTAAAAGGTATTTGGCAATTTAGGGACACGGTTATGGCAGAAATGTGTCTCTCGTAAGAGTACAATGTCTGCTTTGTGTTTTTGAAGCATACTTATGATTTGTCGCCTCTTTTGTGGAACATTCATCCCATTCACATTCTGTGACAAGACTTTCAACTAAGCCATAATCGCGTCCCTTGAAGGATCTACTGAATGCGGTTGTAGATTCACCACCAATATGGAAAAATAACACTGTCAAAAATAGAACATGAAAACATACATTGTAAATACAACAAAACATATTTCCAGATAATATGAAAAACAAGGCTTGTTTCCTGAGCCTGCGCCCTCGCTGTCATCGGAGAGGAATTAAAATGAGCTATAGGGACATGGTCAGGAGATTGTAGACAAAGGTCTGGGTGAGGGAGAAAAACCATTATTAACTACTGCGAACTGCTACTTATCTACAAAGAAATTGCAACCCTATTGGGTCTGGTGCACTGTATAACGGAACAAGTAAAAACCGTATTCAAATATAAAGTGAGAAAAGGATAAGGACCCCTTGTCAATGGACTAAAGAAATACTTAGAGAAAGTAAGATGATCTCTCTCAGTGACAGTATAGAAATCAGAGAAGTCATATGGACGTAGGGAGCAAGTATTGGGCTTAATGGGGCTAACAACCAAACCCAACCTCTCAACACAAACTGCGAGCTAAGGAGTGTAAAGATAAATCTAGCATGTAAAAAAGAGTGAGACCTTAAACATAACCCCATAGCCGTTACCAAGTGAAATATGGCGTGTCGTGGCATATTGCCATATGGCCCCCTTCTCCGTTCAGTCTGCTGGATCGCCTGTGCGAGGGACAAAGGTGGTCCATAAATTTCAAGTAAGAGTAGGACTACTGGAAGCCTCCAGGATGAGCGTTCAACAGCTCAGGTGTCCTCTGCTTGTTTACTTTGTTTCTTCGGCCTGGGCGATTTGGCGTTCCTGACCACTTGCCACGGCTGTATCTCAGGAAGGTCTGGAAACGGAGGAGCCCTGGGAACCGGCATCCATGATGGTATATCCATTGGTGCAATGTCCAGCTTCTCCCAAGCTTCCTCCAAGTCTTTAGGAGTTCTGATGATAATCTGCTTCCCCTCCTTCGCCGTAGCAAGCCCAAATGGAAAGAGCCAGCGGGCTGGTAATTTCTTCTCTCTCAGGGCGTCAGTTAGGGGTTTTAATATTCTGCGTTTAGCAAGTGTGCTAGGCGCAATATCTTGGAATAAACATGTAAAAAACAGAAACAAAGGGATGGCACTACACAGAGGCTCCTTCTCTTAACTCCGAAAATATGCGTGCAGTCGGGAATCAGTATAATAGACAACGGTGGTGCTCTGCTACAGATAATAACAGTCCAGCAATTGTTCAAGACGTCCAAAATAGAAAAGAGAAGCGGCAACTCACCATGAAGAGTCTTCTTTATTGTGGCAAAATACAACTTACATAGTCGGTATCGGGGGCGGACAGTGCCTCGCTACAAAGCAGGCGTCAGGCGACGGCCGTTTCGCACAAAATCGCGCTTCCTCAGGCCTGTAACCATCTTAGGTAGGTTATCATTTTTTGAGGGAAGAGATGACGGTTTGATAGGTTACAGGCCTGAGGAAGCGCGATTTTGCGCGAAACGGCCGTCGCCTGACGCCTGCTTTGTAGCGAGGCACTGTCCGCCCCCGATACCGACTATGTAAGTTTTATTTTGTCACAATAAAGAAGACTCTTCATGGCAATATCTTGGAATACCTGCAGTTTAGAGTCTCCAAAAGTTAACTCCTTCGAGTCTCTGGAAGCTTTGAGTAGCGCTGCAGTATCCAAGAAGTTGAGAAGACCACATATCACGTCTCTTGGAGGGTTACCCGCCGGGGGTTTAGGGCGCAAAGCTCTGTGAGCCCTCTCAATGATTATGCCTTGTGCTTTGTCTGGGCCTACCAACATGGAAAAAATGGCGGCTATCGCTTGGGGGATGTAATTAGTGACATCCTCTGGTATACCTCTCAGGCGTATGTTTTTGCGTCTGCTCCGGTTCTCCTCGTCTTCTATCTGCATGAGGGCATTGTTCATGTGGTCCTGATATGAGGTAAGTAGCGTCTGGACTGCAGCCCCGTGTTGGATCACCGCCGAGTGAGATTCTTCAAGTGAGATCATTCTGTGCCCTAACTGCTTTAGGTCAGTCTTTATATCTGCCATATCCCTTTGCAACGGCGAAAGGGCTTTGTATAGGATTTTCTTAAAGAAGGCCCTAGAAAGAGGCAAGTCTTCTGTCTCACCCGCGCCTTCCGACATAGCGCACGAACTCTCTCCGTCTGTGTCTTCTTGCTCTGTTTAGCGCTTCGGCGCCATCTTGCCACCGCCGCCGGGAGAGGCCCCTCGTCCTTTAAGGTATTTATCCATGTCCGACTGCCCCTTACCGGGTTTAGATGTGCTCAGTCGTGTGTCTGATCTATCCTTGTTGCTTTTAGCCATCTTTTCAAGCTGGATGTTCCGTTAGGCTAAGATAAGTAGCAGCGTGTGTGAGGAGCAGCGAGGTCAAGCTGCCATCACAGTCCGCGGTTAGCTCCGCCCCCTCATGTTTTAATATTTTATTTGCATTTTTAATTTTTTTTCCACTTTCTTTGGAGAAATCAGGAATAGCATGATCTGTATTACCTACTACTTATTACATCAGAGGATTGCTGGGAGAACACCAGTCATGTCCTTCCATAATGCTCCTCTCATTCATCAGATTACTGAAAGCCTGTGATGTCATCGATCCATCATGGTTTTCATGACAACATTCAAAATGCAAGCAGGAAGCTTTCTGGGTCTCATTGGAGAACCCTGTCCTGTCAGAAGATAAGTCACTGCAACAGTTGCCTGGTAGCCACTTTCTCCTTTCTCCTCATTGAAAGCACATACAGTACATGCGTACGACAGCATTGGAAAATATATATTTATTGTCTGTTAGTTATTAAAGGTGTATGGGTACCTTAAATCTCCTTCAGAACTCTTCCATTTTTTGCTAGTGGATGGAAAAGAGTTTGGAGCTTAGCTAAGGGTTGGGAATTAATATTATTAATTAATATTATTATGCCCTACTACAGAGAGGGTAGAGTAGGGAGGCTCCTGCTGCAGCCAGTTGTCTTATAGGCAGACACAGGATATTGAGGAGAAGTTAGAGGGAAACAACTGACCTCCTGTGAAATAGAGAATACTTTATATATGCCTCAGTTTAAAGAGCAAGGATTATATGAAGGGAATAATTCCTTGGATAGTTTATTGTGAATTTTCCATTTTCATTGTTTATTTATCAAAAGTAGTTCTCTCAATCAAACTGCCTACAGAGGAGCAATAAAATATGTCTTGAAGTCATAAGCACACTGTGCAATATATTGTATTGCTAAAACAGGTACACCAGTTCTCATTTGATCAGGTCACTAATCCCCCGTTTTGAATGTTTTATATGTTTTCAGTGCAGTCACATGAAACCTAAGAGTTCTTTACAAGAACAAATTTTATTTGAAAAATGCAACATGAGCAAAACAATATACAGTCAGAGACAAATAAAATGGTCAGACAGGGCTATAAATGTGCACATAAAACACGTGAGCACATTCACCATTTCAAGTGATTTCTCTTTACTGTTGTCTATGTTTAAAGTAGCATTTCAACCTAAAAGTATCAGCATTTAGAAGGATTTCCTTAAATTCTGTTAAACATTGTAGTTTTGAAGACAAGATAATGAACTGTATGTCTAAAGGTATTGGTGATGTTAGCCAAAGTTACTATTTATTTGCTCCCTTAACCCCTTTAAGACACAGACAGTTTTCACCTTAAGGACCAAGCTACATTTTTCAAATCTGACATGTTTCACTTTATGTGGTAATAACTCTGGAACACTTTTACTTATCTAAGCAATTCTGAGATTGTTTTCTCGTGACGTATTGTATTTCATGTTAGTGGTAAATTTGAGTCAATATGATTCACCGTTCTTTATAAAAAATTCCAAAATTTACTGAAATGTTGGAAAAATTCATAATTTTTGAAATTTGAATGTCTCTGCTTTTAAAGCAGATTGTGATACCTCAAAATAGTTGTTACTGTATATTTCCCAGATGTCTACTTCATGTTGGCATCATTTTGTAAACATCATTTTATTTTTCAGGAAGTTAGAAGGTTTAGAATTTTAGAAGCAATTCTTAAAATTTTTAAGAAAATGTCCAAAACCCACTTTTAAAGGACCAGTTCTGTTATCAAGTCACTTTTTGGCGCTTACATAATAGAAACCACCCATAAATTACCTCATTTTAGAAACTACACCCATCAAGTTAATAAAAATTGATTTTACAAACTTTGTTAACCCTTTAGGTGTTCCACAAGAATAAAAGGAAAATGGAGGTGAAATTTCAAAAATTCACTTTTTTTGCACATTTTCCATTTTAATTTATTATCCCTGTAACACAGCAAGGGTTAACAGCCAAAGAAAACTCAATATTTATTACCCTGATTCTGCAGTTTACAGAAACACCCCACATGTAGTGGTAAACTGCTGTAGGGGAACATGGCAGAACACAGAGGGAAAGGAGCGCCATATGGATTTCGGAGGGCAGATGTTGCTGGGATAATTTTAAGTTGCCATGTCACATTTGAAGACCCCTGATGCACGCTTAGGAGTACAAACTCCCAAAAAGTGCCCCTATTTTGTAAACTACAAGATGAGGTGACAGTTTTATTGGTACTATTGATTTTTGATTGCTCAGTATTACGCAAGGTAACAAAAAAATGGCTGTTGTGGCACAGTTTTTATTTTTTGTTTGACAGGAGAGATCATGTGTTGCTTTTATAGAGCAGATTGATACAGATGCGACAATACCAAATATGTGTATTTTTTTCTGTTGTTTCAGTTCTACATAATAAAGCATTTTTCAAAACAAAAATTATGTTGTTTTGATCGCTTGGAATTACACTTTTTGTGATGTATGGTAACAAAAAATATAGCATTTTTTTTTTTTGGTGTTCACCTGAGGGGTTGGGTCATGTGATATTTTTATAGAGCAGGTTGTTACGGACGTGGCGATACCTAATATGTCTACTTTTAAAAAATATATTTCAATTTTAAACAATAAAACCATTTTTGAAAGAAAAAAATCATGTTTTTGTGTTTCCATTTTCTGTAAGCCATTTTTTTTGGACAATTGTCTTAGGTAGGTTATCATTTTTTGAGGGAAGAGATGATGGTTTGATAGGTACCATTTTGGGGTGTGGATGACTTTTTGATCACTTGGAATTACACTTTTTGTGATGAAGGTGGCAAGAAAAATTGTATTTTTGGCACAGTTTTTATTTTTATTTTTTTACGGCGTTCACCTAAGGGCATAGATCATATGATACTTTTATAGAGCAGGTTAATACGGACGCGGTGATACCTAACATGTATACTTTTTTATATTTATTTCAGTTTTACACAATAAAAGCCTTTTTGAAGAAAAAAAATCATGTTTTAGTGTCTCCATTTTCTGAAAGCCATATTTTTAAATCTTTTGGGCAATTATTTTAGGTAGGGTGTCATTTTTTGCGGGAAGAGATGGCGGTTTGAAAGGCACTATTTTGGAGTACATACGTCTTTTTGATCGCTTGGAATTACACTTTTTGTGATGTAAGGTGACTAGAGATGAGTGAGCATGCTCGTCCGAGCTTGGTGCTCGTTCGAGCATTAGAGTACTCGTAAGTGCTCGATGCTCGGACGAGCATCTCGCCATGCTCGAGGAAATGGCATCTCCCGCATTTTGAATTTTTGGTGGCTATAAACTCAGCCAATCACAAGCCAGGAGACTCTGCGGTACACTCAGCATCACGTGGGGCCCTTACATGTCGATAGCAAGGGTTGGCTGGCCTGATCAGGTGACCCTGGAATATACTAGTGACTGCCCGCGGTGCTTGGCTCAGTCGCTGCCGTTAGGGACAGATCTGCAGTGTGATACAGGGAGAGTGTTAGGGATACAGGGAGAGTCACTAGATTTGTGCTAGGCAGGAGTGATTGTAAAAGAACCCAACAGCACTTGTTTATTTTTGGCTCTCAGTTATACAAATCCATTTCATACAGCTGTGTGGAACCATTCTGTGTGTCACAGTTCAGCTGTCCAGTCACCACAAACCACAATCCATATTTTCTGTCCAGGTGACCCATACTGTACGTCACGTAATCAAATACGGTCTTTTGCTCTCACTGATACAGCTACATTAGAAAAATCTGTGCAACATTTGTCTGGGTTGCAGTGAAAATAGTCAAAGTCAGCAGGGGCTGAGTTTGCTCTCTAATATATTCTGCATGTCACGTAAAAAAAATAAGAACACAAAGAAAAATTGTTATTTTTTTTTAATCTCAGTAATACAAATCCATTTCATACAGCTGTGTGGAACCATTCGTTGTGTCACAGTTCAGCTGTCCACTCACCACAAACCACAATCCGTATTTTCTGTCCAGATGACCCATACTATATGTCACGTAATCAAATACGGTCTTTTGCTCTCACTGATACAGCTACATTAGAAAAATCTGTGCAACATTTGTCTGGGTTGCAATGAAAATAGCCATAGTCAGCAGGGGCTGAGTTTGCTCTCTGATATATTCTGCATGTCACGTAAAAAAAAAGAACACAAAAAAAATAATTCTTTTTTTTAAATCTCAGTGATACAAATCCATTTCATACAGCTTTGTGGAACCATTATGTGTGTCACAGATCAGCTGGCCAGTCACCACAAAGCACAATCCGTATTTTCTGTCCAGGTGACCCATACTGTACGTCACGTAATCAAATACGGTCTTTTGCTCTCACTGATACAGCTACATTAGAAAAATTTCTGTGCGACATTTGTCTGGGTTGCAGTGAAAATAGCCACAGTCAGCTAGGGCTAAGTTTGCTCTCTGATATATTCTGCACGTCACGTAAAAAAAAAGAACACAAAAAAAATTATTTTTTTTTTTTATCTCAGTGATACAAATCAATTTCATATAGCTGTGTGGAACCATTCTGTGTGTCACAGTTCAGCTGTCCAGTCACCACAAACCACAATCCGTATTTTCTGTCCAGGTGGCCCATACTGTACGTCACATAATCAAATACGGTCTTTTGCTCTCACTGATATAGCTACATTGGAAAAATCTCTGTGCGACATTTGTCTGGGTTGCAGTGAAAATAGCCACAGTCAGCAGGGGCTGAGTTTGCTCTCTGATATATTCTGCACGTCACGTAAAAAAAAAAGAACACAAAAAAAAGAATTTTTTTTTTTTTTTAATCTCAGTGATACAAATCCATTTCATACAGCTATGTGGAACCATTCTGTGTGTCACAGTTCAGCTGTCCAGTCACCACAAACCACAATCCGTATTTTCTGTCCAGGTGACCCATACTGTACGTCACATAATCAAATATGGTCTTTTGCTCTCACTAATACAGCTACATTAGAAAAATCTCTGTGCGACCTTTGTCTGGGTTGCTCTTAAGCAGACGAAGTCTGCCTAATCTAATAGTTTCATTGTAAATGCTCGATACGGCATGGTACGTAATAAAATACGTATTCCGCATTTCCGCAAGTCGACCACAGATGCTGCCACTCTCAGGGCAGCACAGCGCCACCTACAACTGCCCGCTCACCGACTGTTGTGCGACGTGCCCACAAGATGGAATTCGACATTAAGCATGTTATCCAGAGTTTACCAGCAGCGCAGAGCGATTGTAGACTGCCAGATTTCAACTTCCACCAGAACTGGTAGTCAGGTCAGTCAGCTTCCTCATGTCTACAATGAGGAGTGGACGTGGATGTCTGATATCTGCCAGGTGTTGACCAACTTTGAGGAGTCAACACAGATGGTCAGCGGCGATGCCGCCATTATCAGCCTCACCATCCCGCTGCTTTGCCTGTTGAAAAATTCACTGCTCAGCATGAAGTCGGAAGCTTTGCGCTTGTCACAAGAGAGGGTGGAAGAAGATACGTCGATTTATAGCCAGAACACCCTTCGGTCTGTTTCTCAGCGCGTATCGGAGGAGAGGGATGAAGATGAGGAGGAAGAGGAGGAGAATGTCGGCGAGACAGAAGAGGGTACCAATGCTCAGTCCTTCTTAACTCTTGAGCATGTATGGGCTGAAGAGGAGGAGGAGGAGGAAATGGAGAGTCAGGCCAGTGAGGAGAGGGAATTCTTGCATGTTGGGACTTGGCTTATGCCTGCATCGTGTGGCTGGGGATAGGAGAGCAGTGCCAGCATGGGCATGGGTGATGGACCTTCGTTGCACCTAGTTGGGTGCTTCCCTAACATGTGATGGGCATGTGCCTCGCCTTTCTTGGTCTGGGGGAGCACAATTGCCATGAGGGTAACCACCAGGCTGTTGCAGGAGAATTTGAGGTAATGGTGGGATTAGGCAGCCTCAGAGGCATCCCTGCTGTTTCCTGTCCATTTCCATGATGTTTCCATCATTTTCTGATGTTTCCAGGTTTTCACCCAGCCTTCCCTAGGCAGAGCCTTGGTCCCCTGCAAAAAATGCTTGAGTCTCCCATTGACTTCAATGGGGTTCGTTACTCGAAACGAGCACCTGAGCATCAGGAAAAGTTTGTCTCGAATAACGAGCACCCGAGCATTTTAGTGCTCGCTCATCTCTAAAGGTGACCAAAAAATGGCATTTTTGCTCAGGTTTTAAAACATTTTTTTTACTGTGTTCACCCGAGGTGGTAGATCATGTGATATTTTTATAGAGCACTTTGTGATGGACGTGGCGATAGCTAATATGTGTGTTTTTTATTTAAAAAAAAAAAACATTTAATGGTGTGTGGGCATCTTTTTTTTACTTGAAACTTTATTTTTTTATTATTAAAAAAACACTTTATTTTCACTTTTATTTACTTTTTACATTTGTCCCACCTGACGCTGACAGGTTGCCTGGAAGACCCAGCCCTCAGGCTGGATCCCCTAGGCTTCGGTACATGGCAGGCTCCGACGTCTGTGTGGGGCGCCTGAGTAGCCATGACAACCATCGGCCCCCTGCCAGTGCAGCGCGGGGGGGGCGATGGGGTCAAAGGTTGCTCCCTCACTCTCCCAGACCCCTCACATGCCGCGGTCAGCGCTGACCGCGGCGTGTGACGGGTTAATCCGCCAGTGATGCCAGCGGATGAAGCAGGGCCACGGCTATTGGGAGCCGCATTCCCTCACGTATATGTACGTGAAAATGCATGAAGGGGTTAAGGCTAACTGCACACCTTACGGATAACGCATGTTTTTTTGCACGGATTCTTGCAAGGAAAAATCACAGCATAAGGCCTCATGCGCATGACCATATGTATTTTGCGGTTTTCAAAAAACGGATCTGCAAAAAATATGGATGACATTCATATGTATTCCGTATTTTTCAGAATCAACTATGTTTACAATTTTTGGTGCGTATTTCACAATTTTCAATGGAGGCTGAGATCTGCATTAACCCTTTCTACCCCGGAGGTTTTTTTCGATTTTACGTTTTTGTTTTGCACTCCCTTCATTGATACAGCCATAACTTTTTTATTTTTATGTTCACATAGCTGCATGAGAGCTTGTTTTTTGCTTGACAAGTTGTACTTTCCAACGCCACCATTTAATATTGCATATGGTGTAGTGGGAAGCGGGCAATTCTGCCACAGTTTTACGGGTTTTTTATTTACGGCATTCGATGTGCGTTAAAACTGACCAGTTACTTTCATTCTACTGGTCAGTACAAATCCGGCGATACCTAATAGGTATAGTTTTTCTGGCATTTTGATAGTGAAAAAAAATTATAAAGTTGGACATTTTTTTATTTTATTTATTTTTCTAGTTCTTGACCCCTATAACTTTTTGGTATTTATGTGTACGGAGCTGTATGGGGGCTCATTTTTTGCGGGGCTATCTGAACTTTTTATTGATACCATTCTGGGGTGTGTGTGACTTTTTGATCGCTTTTTATTTAATTTAAAAAAAAGTGACAAAAAATGGCGAATTGGCCATTTTGACGCTTTTTTTCCGTTTCGCTTTTTTCCGTATGGGAAATATTTTTTTATTTATATAATATGGGCGTTTTTGCACACGGCGATACCCATGATGTGTATTTTTTATTTTTGTAATACTTTTATTTTTATTTTCTTGAAAGGGGGTGATTTGAACTTTTACGGGTTTTTTTTTTTTAAAAACTCGAGCACCTGTGTGCTCGTATGCTCGGGTGCTCTGGTCGAGCACTAGGGGGTGCACGAGTGCCCGGCCGAGCACCCGAGCATGATGTAAGTCAATGGGAGTAAACCAGACACTTCCCACTCGGAAGAGCGGGGGGTTCCTGGTTTACACAAGTCCTCCAAATTAAAAAAAAAATGTCCCCACATATTCCTATAGCCCTTAAAAGGGCTTTTATTTGTTATTAAAATAAAATATATCCCTGCCTAGCATGCCTCTCTCCCTACACTATCTGTCCCTGCATCCAATGACGTGTTCCCGGCCAGCCAATCAGTGTAATGCCAGTAGCTAAGATGGCTACTGGCATTACACTGAATGGCATCCCTCCCCGCACGCTAATCAATTAGCGTGCGGGGAGGGGACTCGAGCATGGCACTCGGTACACCCGGTTCGGCCGAGCACTTTAAAATTTTATTTGCCGAACATTCCTCGAACTTTTCATAAGATTCGCATATTCTACTAATCTTTTTGATGAATCTGCGTACAAATCATACGTTATTATGTGGCGTTTTGCGAACATTTGTGCACTAATAACGAACGTTCAGTTTTAAAAGGTATGAGTATACAAATTGCGTACGAAAATGACGGGCTTTGCTGGAGAGGAATGGTGGAGCAGGAGGAATGCTCTGAGTCCTTTGGCAGTGCTGCCCTGTGCCACCTTCTCCTTTTTTTAGAGCTCGAGGTCTGGCTGGAACTGGACCACTTTTGCTTATCCATTCCAGACATTTTTCACTTGACTCTGTGGTCCTGCAGCTGGTCTTTTTGTTTGTCCCTGTCTCTCTCCCTTTCTCTCTCCCTATCTCTCTCCCTGTTTCTCTCTCCCTGCCTGATTAATTACTAGCCCTGTACTGGCCCTGAACTTGCCCTGCTGTATCCCTGATGTATAATATGGATTCCCTGAACAATTACACCCCAATTTCAACAACACAGGTCTCAGTCTTTAGGAACTTCACACAGTGCTTCTGCTCGTCTCAGCAGTCGCAGCAGAAGTGATGCGTCACTGGCTTACTGAGCCTGAGCCAATCAGAGCAAGCCCTGCCCACTAGGTCAGGTGACGGCTTTCTTCCCGGGCTTTTCCGCACGAATAACGAACTAACAGTAAAAGTTCACTAAGTAATTGAATTCGTACGCAACAGCGTATAGAGTAACTTATACGTAGCATTAGCGTACAATTTATCAGACAAGTACGTAGCGAATGCGTAGAAAGCCTTAGGAACATTTTCGAATCTTAACGGAGCGAATCTCCAAATATTCGGATTCGCTACGCAGCTGTAAATTTCCAAGATTCGATACGAATCAACGCATCGGCGAATAGATTCGCTCATTTCTATTTGGGAGCAAGCACGTGGATTTCTGCATGTCCCTTGTGTGAAGACATTCCAAGGGTATGTTCACATAATGGATTTTGACTGTTTCAAAATACATTGCGTAGGGTTAAACTAAACTAAACTAAACTAACGTGGTCTTATTTTATGAAATTAGGGAAAGCCTCGATCATGCAAACTTATATAGCCAGGTGTAAAAATCTCCTATGGTTTTGTGTGTACTGTTCCTATACAACGTTATATGTTTACATCTTTACAGATTAAAAGGAGACCATGTGTAGCCTAATCCTGCAATCGTACTCAGTTCCATCTGTTCCTACATCTTGCTAACAAAAAATTCACAGCATACGTTCATTCATCTTGTTCCTGTCCTCTTTTCTCTTATAAGCTTAAAACATGAATTGCTATAGCACTAAAGATCAAGAATATAATATAGGCATGTACAAATTAAATACAACCTTTCAGTAAGGCACTGTTAACATGGGAGTCAAAGCTTACATCCCTAATAGCCTCTATTGACATGATGATGACCCAGATGCACACATAGTGAGGAATTAATGAGTCCAGACCTGAATCCCACAGAGCAATTTGCCAAAGAAGAATGGTCTAAAATTCCAGCAGAGCATTGTAAGAAACTCATTGATGGTTACCGGAAGCTGTTGTTCGCAGTTATTTTGTCTAAAGGTTGTGCTACCAAGTATTAGGCTAAGGGTGCCAATACTTTTGGCAGGCCCTTTTTTGAAGTTTTGTGTAAAATGATCAATGATTTGACTTTGTTTTCATTCTCTTTTGTGTTTTTTTCATTGCAAGCAAAATAAATGAAGATATTATTACCAAAGCATTTGTGATTGCAATCATTTTCTGGAAGAAATTGAGTATTATGTGACAGAATTGCAGGGGTGCCAATACTTTTGGCCAGCACTGTAGCTACAACTGTTCATTAGAGGACACCTAATATATAATAATCCACATACAAATAATACAAAAAAACAATACTTTATTGAATAAAAAATATACATAAAACCACAAGATACATACAAAGGTGCTGATAAAGAACAGAGAGATGAGGACAAAAAATGAGGACGTCACTATGTCAGGTATACAGCTAATAGCAGCAAAAAAGTGCAAAAAACGCAGAGAGGTCAATCAGGGCATACTAATGCAAAAATCTCCCCGAAGTGTAAATTGTAATATATTTAGAAAAGGGGGGCAGAGACCCTCTATCACATCCAATATATAAGAACTACATCACCAACAAACAGGAGAAAGAAGACAAGTTACCCAGACCTCTGGAAATCACAAGTGCAAACAGTTGATGAACCGCCGAAAATACAACATGTAACTGTTGTTTTTTCGTTCCGGCTGCCTCTCAGCAGGGGTTAACGTGCTGTGGCCAGATCTGAGGCACGCCCCATTATAGTGAATTTGGGCCGGAGTACGGTTCCGGTCCCACACATGTACCTATGGCAGCACGGATCCGGAGGGACCCTTCACCCGCCGGATGCGGGCTGCCGCTAGTGTAGAAGTAGCCTTAGGTCATTATTTAATGATTTTTGACAGCTGCTGCACCACAGAGGAGCCACTCTCACCGTCCTTCACCCCAGCGAGAGAGGACCCCATCTGCCCCTCCAACACCTCCAGCCCAGCTACCAGAGGTAGAAGGTAGGTAAAAAAAAAAGTGTAATGGGTGGACCTTCTGTCTTCAAAATATGAGCTAAATGTATGTTTTATCTTTGGTAGGTCCAACCGACAGGGAGCAGTTTTCCCCTGGACCATGGGAAGCCCACGCCATATGGGTGTCCAGTAAGTACTACAAAAGGCTCAGTCAGTACAGAATACATGTTAGAGAATAAGTCGGTCCAGTACATTAAAGTTTAGATTTTTTTGTGGGACAACCACATACAAACTAAGTACATAACTGTTTCCACCCCTACAGACATCCCCACTGACTTAGAAGTGGAGGCTGGATTACGGCGCCTTGGGTCCAGGCTCCACGCTGCCTCCCGGCTCACTGGTGGTCTGCAGGTGGAGCTGCAAGAGCTGCAGGACATGATGGCCCGACGTCGGCAAAGGCCGGCATAATCTTATTTTTTTGTTCCTTTCTTTTGTTTATTATATTATTGATTTGTTAAAAAGAAGTTTTTATTTATTACTAAAATATTCTTGAAAAACCTGTGTTTTGAGTGTTTTGTTAAACCTTTAACACCTTCCTGATCCTGACATAGTGTGAAGAAGACAGAGTTTTTTTCCCATGGCCATTTTCCCATATTAATGAACACAGCGGTGTTTGCCGGCCGAAGTATTACTATATTACACACACTCCTGTTCACTGATTACAATTGACAGACAGAAAAATAAAAAAGGCTTGGCTTGTTTGGGCAACAAGCCTGTACATTCTACCTTAACATAGGCAGTGAAAATTATATATGAGCTTTTTATGGTTGCCCCGGCCAGTAGTAGTAGGGGACGGGGTATATCAGCATAGAGTGATAGGTAAAATAAATACAACAGACTGCAGTGGTATATAACAATGTCCGCTAATATAACTTGTACGGGAGGCAGAGGCAGTGTAAAAAAATGTATTTATTTTTTAAAAAATATATATAACACACATATATATATATATATATATTTTTTTTGGAGGGGGGTACTAAAGGCTGAGGCTCCAAAACAAACTTAACAATACTAAATAGAACTATTAGTAATGTTAACTAACAACTCTCCTACTAAGCATAGAAAATGGAGGCGGAGGTAGACAACAGTGTTTGGTTTTAAAATAGGGTTTTGGAGACTTTGGGTTCTCACAGCCCATGACATGACACAAGACATTTGGCTGTAAAATTATGGCCCGGCTGACAGCAACAGTGGGAAGACACTCAGACTATTCTGCCCTGCAAGGCCTGATCTAATCACCACCAGCATCAGCAAGAGGAGTATGAAATTCGGATGTAATCCAGCCTTTATTCATTTTTATAAAGGTTTTTATTTGAACACTGCCCGGTGACAGATTTGTCCTTTTGGGTGTCACCACCCCCCAGCGGCACTAAAAACCCTCTCTGACATGACAATTGAGGCTGGGCAGGAAAGAAGCCCTAGTGCATAGTGGGACAGTTCTGACCACTGTTGTAATCTGCCTCCCCAGAAGTCCAGGGGGTCTGAGAAGAGGCTTTGTGAGCCAGACTGCAGGTACGCCTTAACCTGCTCATTGAGGCAGATGATCTGGGCTTGCTCACTTGGCTGCAGCTGTTTGGAGCCTACAGAGAAAAATTCCTGCATCATACTAATTAGGCTTAACTGGCTGCTGCTGGTTGTGGCAGAAGGTGGATGACTTGGCCGGACCTCCTTCTCAGACAAGCTGGCAGCAGGCTGGGGCTGGCTAAAAGCTGTGGCCAGGTTACTACATAGCTTCTCCCCCAATGATACTAATTTCTCTTCCCTTTCCTGGGGAGGAAAACAATCCCCCATGTTGGATTGATACCGCGGGTCCAGAAGCATCGCCAGCCAGTAATCGTCAGTCTGCCTTATGTTTAGGATACGCCTGTCAGTGCGGAAGCATGTGAGCATACAACTCGCCATCCTGCCCAGCGTGCCTGAGAGGCCACTTCTTTCCATCTCAGCCTCTCTCTGAGAAACTGCTGTGTCCCTGAAAGTCTCATCATCCTCATCTTCCACCTGTGTCTCCTCCTCCTTCTCCTGGTCATCATCACCCTCATTAAAATCCTCCTCCTCTTCCCCCTCCTCTAACTGAAGCTCCTCATCCTCCTCCTGTTCCGCAAGGGAACTTTGGTGTTGGGGCTCCCCTACAGTGACAGCATGGCGGGTAGACAAATGGCCAGGATTTCCTTCCCCCATTGCCCCCTGCTGCATGAGCGTGAGTGTCTTTTCCAGCACAAATATTATTGAAATTATGTCGTTCATACCGCAGCTGTCCCGGCTGACCAATTTGGTGGCTTCTTCTAAGGGCCTTAGAACAGTGCAGGCATCTCGGACCAGCCTCCACTGCCGGAAATCAAAGCCGCACCTGCTCCCTATGGTTGAAGATTCTGGCTGCTGCTGGACAAAATCGTCCACTGCTCTACGCTGCTCTAGGAGTCGTTGCAACATATGATGGGTGGAATTACACCGGGTCGGCACATCACCTATTAAGCCGTGTGGCGGAAGACCATTTTGACGCTGCAGTTCCAGCAGAGCGTGCCGAGATACATATGAATGGCTAAAATGAGTGCAAAGCTTCCGCGACTTTGCCAGCACTGTGCGCAGGCCAGTGAATGTTTTTAGAAATCTTTGCACCACTAGATTTAGCACATGTGCCATACAGGGAGCATGCGAGAATTGACCCAGGTTCAGCGCTGCCACTATATTTGTCCCATTGTCACTCACTACCTTGCCCACTTCCAGCTGACGTGGAGTCAGCCAGTGCGCTATTTGCTGCTTCATGTAATGTAGCAAGCGCTGGCCTGTGTGGCTGCTACTGCCAAGACAAACTAAGTCTAACACTGCATGGCAGCTTTTCACCTGGCACATGTGATATAAAGGAGCGGGGGTAACTCGCTGCCCTGATGCTCCAGCAGGAAGACTGCCCGTGGAGTTGGAAGCGGATAGTTGTTTGGTGGTCTGCTGCAATACTGGCTGGAAAGCACTTGGAGGTGCCAACAGCAATTGACCCGGTTGCTGGGAGGTTCTTGCCTCGCTGCCACTAAATACATTCAGCCAGTGGGCAGTAAAGGAAATTTATTGCCCCTGGCTGTAAACACTGCTCCAGGTGTCCACCGTGACGTGCACCGTGCTGCAGAGAGACAGCTGCAGGGAGCGTCCAATATTGTCAGCCACGTGGGTGTAAAGGGTGGGGATAGCTTTTTTGGAGAAATAATGCTGGCTAGGGACCTGTCAGCGTGGCTGAGCGCAAGCCATTAGCTCCCTAAAAGCTGGGCAGTCAACCAGCTGATACGGCAGAGACTGCACAGCCAGCACCTTTGTCAGGTGACCATTCAGTTTGCGCACTGTCGGATTACTTGTGGCATAAAACTGCTTCCTGGCCACGCACTCGGCAATGGACGGCTGCCGAATGAGAGAAGGTGGAGACATGCACACACTGGGCGACGATCAGGTGGATGTACTAGTTACACCCCGGGATGCGGGTTGAGTTGTGGCCCTGGATGCGGCCTGCCTGACAGAAGGGAACCTGGGAGAAGTAACCTGCTCTTTAGTATTAATTGGCTGCTCTAAATTGCCGGCATGATGACGCATCAAATGTTTCCACAGAGCAGTGGTCCCAACATTTGTGGCTTTCCCACGGCTCAGTTTCTGTTTACACAAATTACACGTGGCCATACTGCTATCCACCGGCAGAGTGGTAAAATACTTCCACACACCAGACGTGCGCCCTCCACAGCTGGACAAGCTTGTAGCCCTTGCACACTTACACCCTGGTGCCGGCCTCACTATATTTGGGGTCTCGCTTGTTCCCAGGGAAGCACTAGCCCTGGGCCTAACTCGCCTCTGCCCTCTGTTGCTGCCACTACTAGTACCACCCTCCTCCTCTGAGCTCAAATCCTCCTCACCAGCCCGATATGCTTCCCAGGTCCTCCGGTCTAACACATCAGATTCATCATCAGACTCCTCCACAACACATTTTTCGGAATGCAAATTAGGCTGTTCCCCACCAACCAACAATTCAGGGCAGTCCAAACTCTGACTGCCCTCTAAGAAATCCTCAGGGAGGCTGTCCTCTATAACCGCCGGATTATAAGGTGGGCTTTGGTGGCTTTTTTTTTTAGAAATTGCAGAAGAGACACCACTAGGTGGGAACACTAAAGCCCGAGAGGTGGCAAAAAATGACGGGGTTTGCTTGAATGGAATGGTGGAAAAGCACGAGTCTGACCCCTGGCTACATATGGATACTGTATCAGCAGATGACAGCAGATCATCCGGCTGGAGGTGAGTGTGCCATCCACTCCATTACCTCATTCACTTTCTCCTCCACTACAATTTTGCGCCTCAGTGGATTAGCCTGGTGGAACAACGGCCAAGTATTGCGAATACTACTAGCAGATGCTCCGGCTACAGGTCCTTTGGCACTGCTGCCCTGTGCCACCTTCTCCTTTTTTTTAAAGCTCAAAGTCTGGCTGGAACTGGACTCCTTTTGCTTATCCATTCCAGACATTTTTCAATTCACTCTGTGGCCCTGCAGCTAGTCTTTGTCCCTGTATCTCCCTGTCTCTCCCTATCTCTTCCTGTCTCTCTCTCCCTGCCTGATTAAATACTATCCCTGATATGTGTAATATGGATTCCCAGAGCTATTACATCAAATTTTCACAAAACAGGTCTCAGAACTTCACACACAATGCTTCTGCTCGTCTCAGCAGTTGCAGCAGAAGTGATGCGTCACTGGCTTACCGAGCCTGAGCTAATCAGAGCATGCCCTGCCCACTAGGTCAGGTGACCGCTTTCTTCCCGGGCTTTTGCGCACGATAAACAAACTAACAGTAAAAGTTCGCTAATGAATTGAATTCGTACGCAACAGCGTATACAGTAACTTATACATAGCAATAGCGTATAATTTATAGGACAAACTACGTAGCGAATGCGTACAAATCTGAAGCGAATCACCTAGTATTCGGATTTGCTTCGCAGCTAAAAAGATGGCTGCTGATGGAGGGTCATGTGACCAGGCAAATCACCTCCATGTGATGTCTCTTCAATTCAAACCCACTTCACCTACACTAAACTCCCAACAGTGCAAGTGCAGATGGCAGGTGTAGTGTATTTGAACATAAACTGACAGATCTTTTTCCTTTACAGAAATGACTTCTGTTACTCTGAATATCCTGTAATTAATTACAGAATACAACTAATATGACCAACATTGATTTTAATAATAAATCTGTATATAGTAAGCTCCACCTAGTGGTGACTGCAGGCAATTAGAATTTTATTATTGACAGTGTGAATCTACAAAATGAAGCAAGGGATAACATATATTGCATAATTTATCACCATATCGGCACACTTTTACAGTTACAGAATTAAGTTATTTTTCTGTAATTTCTGCTTTATCATATTTCATAGCACTTAACTAAATAAAATACAACTATAAAAGTTAAAAAAGGTTTTTTTGTGCACATACAGCTACAAGTAATAGAGCTATAAGTAATATTTTTGTTTTTGTTTTTTGCTTTTTCATATATCTTTTTGAACACCTCTGTAGGTCAGTTGAAAAGGAAGCAATATTTCTTCTGTTGCTGTGATAAAGGCCTATTGTTCATTACAGGGTGCTGAACCAGTGGTCTGTGCCCACCACTATTTCTCTCCTCCCACTGGGCATAGATTCTAAATCCCTTTCCTGCTCTCTCTTCATTGTTCCCCATGGGTTAGTGCTTTCGCTGCTTCTTAGTGGGCACAGACACCGAGTAACAAAGCTCTAGTGTTTACACAAGCTGAGGCTTGCTTCTTGCCTTGTCTACCTCCCATTGCCAGTATCACATAGACATACTCCTTCCTGCTCTTAAAGGCCAGCACACATGCACCTCAATTTTTCCCCACCTATGGCTGAGCACCTTTGATTATTTAAGGCCTCTTCCTGTATGGAAAGGCACCTGAGCAATAGATTATAGTTAGCTAGTCTCCTGCAAAGATGCACTATTGTCTTCTTTGCCTGTTTATATACAAATGCCTGTTTCTGGATTTGACCCTTTACCACCTGAGCTGACCGTTCCTTATTTTAGCCGTGTGCTGTTTGCCCTGACCTTTGGACCGTTTACTGGATTCCTTGTATGCTGCTTGCCCTGATCTCAGCTTGTGTCTTTACTTCAGCAGCCATTAAACAGAGACCACTCCAAAAGATAGCACCCTGGGGGTTTCCCTGCAGCAGAGTCCAGATTTTTTTTATAGTGGTTAGAGGATAAAGCCCATGGGGGCCACTTAGATAATGCCCTTAGGAGTAGCCCTAATTAAACTCTGTCTTCTGGAACATAAAAGTCAAATAATTTTGTACAACTCCAAAATTGCAGCATTTTTCATACTCAACACTTGTCAGGGAGGCCAGGCAGTGGGTAGGAGGGGATGGGATCATGGAACTTTTGTAGCCTCACAGATCTACAATTATTTTCACCATAAAACTGGAGTAAATTACTGAAATCTATTCCATTTCCTATCTGGCGTACATTTTAATTTCTGGAGCATGGATATCCAAAGATGAGTCAAGATTATTAAATGGAATGCACCTCTTAGTAGAGCTGGTGTATTTTCCACCATTGCAGAATTCTAAAATACATACTATGTTAGTCTTAATAACTTTGCCTTTTTCTCAGTTTCTATACACCATGAAGTACTAGCTTTTGGAGAAGCTTTGCACGTCCTACAAGAACTTACCTTGTTGTGGAATCTTGTTTTCCTGTCCATATTCATTAATTTCTTTGCAACACAGACAGTTTTTCTCAGTCACATCCAGTGTCTAGGGTCCTTTGAACTACATTTTCTGTTTGATCTATATCAACGATTGACATATTATTAGACTTTTATCAAGTCTCCTCTAATGCTTCCTTTTTATCACAGCGCAGAGTTAAAGAATAAAACAAGTTTCTCTAGCCTTTTTTTTAATTTGAATATTTAATTTCTTAAAATCGTGTATCACTGAATATTCTTGTTAATTGTAGGGTGCTAAGGATACTTTCAAACCTGCTGCCAGATGTGCTGGCTGGCAGGTCCGGCAAACCAAAAACTGCTGCATATAGTCAATGGGTTCCTGTGGAAAGTCAGTAGTAATGTGGGATCCGGAGAACTGCTGAGGGTCTGTCACAGATATGAAATTAACCTAACATACTCTCATATTCTGCAGGGCTACATACAATATCATGTTTTCTCACAAACAATTTTTAGATTTATTGCTACTTAACAAAGATACCATGTTGCGCTGGTGTCACATGCCCGCCACTGTCCTGTTTATCTCTGCAGACATGGGCACTGTGCTACTCATCCACTCTATGGCTCTCTGTTCTTTCACTGTCCTGTTCCTTCCCCTGGTCGGTGTTCCAAATCTCTGGCTGCAGGCTGTGGCCTGCTCATTCCTGTTAGGCCTTTTGGTATCTCCCTTAGAGCACGCACGCATTCACCCATGGCCAAATTTTTCCCCAACATATGACTGGTTGTCCCTGGTTACTTAAGGTGCTCTCCCTAGTGGAAGGGTGCCTAACCTTAAGGTTTCTACTAGTCTCAAGTAGAGATGAGCGAATCTATTCGCCGCTTCATAGATTCGATATGAATCTTAAATCTTAAAGCTTTCTACACATTTGTTACGTACTAGCGTACTAAATTGTACGCTAATGCTACGTATAAGTTACTTTATACGCTGATGCGTACGAATTCAGTTAATTAGTGAACTTTTGCTGTTAGTTCGTTTTTTAGGCGGCAAAAAGCCCGGGAAGAAAGCGGTCACCTGACCTAGTGGGAAGGGCTTGCTCTGATTGGCTCACAGGCTCTGTAAGCCAGTGATGCATCAGTTGTGCTGCGCCTTCTGAGATGAGCAAAAGCACTGTCTGTGAAGTTCTGAGAGACAGTGAATTCTTGTGTTAAAATTGGTGTGTAATTGTTCTGGGAATCCATATTACACATATCAGGGTTACAGATAATAAAGAGAACTCCAGTTTGTTTCTTGTGTTGAAATCTCATTCGATTTATTTGAAAATGCGGCACCAAAACATGTGACGTTTTGGCCAGATGGCCTTCTTCAGACACTGGTGTACAAAAATATATATACAGAGTATACGTATACTACAAAAAAGATTCATAATACGAAGAATTAAATACAAAAGAAAAAGTAACGTACAATACAAACAGAAAGTATACATAGCATGTATCATAGTTGTATATAATAAACCATGCGTCATGTTTAGACATATGAAGACTCAACATCATATCTAATTCATATAATCAATCTGCAAGGATTTGTTTATATATCCATAATGATAAAGGTTAACCTGTGTATATACAGTACTAAAGGTAGATCACATGGATATCTAAATGCATGAATACATCATAGTGAAAGTAAACCCGTATATATCTTACTATATGGGTAAGTTTCATTGGTAGTAGTAATGATCATCTCATATATGGTGAATAGTTAAGGAATTGCTAAAATTGCTAAAATAAACTAGCTTATCAGTAACCCTGCTAACAAGACTATGCCCAGAGGACCAACTCACCTGTTGCCGCCAGAGAAGAAAAGAATCAGAGAGGAACAGCGCTGTTAAAGCATGCAGCAATCGCTGCTATCAGGTAAGTGTGCGCTGAAAAGACCGGTAGAGGTGTGTTCTCTTATGTCCGGCGTCTCCCTTGGCATCCGGTCCGAATGGTGGAACGCAACACGCATATGTGTTCCAATAGCCAGGAAATATAGGTGCAGCAGTATTTAGCAGCAATATGAAAAAAGAAACAAGGATTCAAGATCAAAGAAAGATCAAAAGAAGGAAAAGTCCTAAACAGTATAAGGGATATATAAGGAATTGCTAAAACTGCTAAAATAAACTAGCTTATCAGTAACCCTGATAATAAGACTATGCCCAGAGAACCAACTCACCTGTTGCCGCCAGAAAAGAAAGGAATCAGAGAGGAACAGCGTTGTTAAAGCATGAAGCAATCGCTGCTATCAGGTGAGTGGGAGAAACAACACAATCTATTAGAAACAGTATCTGCCAACACAAATCTTCAATCAGGAAACAAAACCTTTTGCTACCCGTACCATCACACTTCAATACCGCAAAACACAATCTGTCACAACTCAGGTTTCAAATAATCGAACATGTAACACAACCAAGACGGGGAGTCAATAGGATTAAACAACTAAAAAGAAGGGAAGCATTCTGGATACATAAGCTCGATACCCTAGAACCGAGAGGGTTAAACCTATTCGCCGCTTCATAGATTCGATATGAATCTTAAATCTTAAAGCTTTCTACACATTTGTTACGTACTAGCGTACTAAATTGTACGCTAATGCTACGTATAAGTTACTTTATACGCTGATGCGTACGAATTCAGTTAATTAGTGAACTTTTGCTGTTAGTTCGTTTTTTAGGCGGCAAAAAGCCCGGGAAGAAAGTGGTCACCTGACCTAGTGGGAAGGGCTTGCTCTGATTGGCTCACAGGTTCGGTAAGCCAGTGATGCATCAGAAAAGAAAGGAATCAGAGAGGAACAGCGTTGTTAAAGCATGAAGCAATCACTGCTATCAGGTGAGTGGGAGAAACAACACAATCTATTAGAAACAGTATCTGCCAACACAAATCTTCAATCAGGAAACAAAACCTTTTGCTACCCGTACCATCACACTTCAATACCGCAAAACACAATCTGTCACAACTCAGGTTTCAAATAATCGAACATGTAACACAACCAAGACGGGGAGTCAATAGGATTAAACAACTAAAAAGAAGGGAAGCATTCTGGATACATAAGCTCGATACCCTAGAACCGAGAGGGTTAAACCGGGAATACGAAATCCAGCAACTGATATGAGACACAATATCTCTTCCCGATTACACTGATAAACAGAAGGGGCCTCTGGGGTGGTTTACTGGCTCTCTGAAGAAGTTCTGATGATAAGATGTCATAATCATCATTATGCCATTATCCACAGAGTATAAGACAAATGTCCTTGAATTGACTGTACCGATTGAATTGTATGATATGTATATATTAATGTCTGGCCATCTCACTATACCATTTTTATTTTTTCAGACTACCTAGACACCCGGGGACCTATCCAAAGTTACCTCTTCTACATCTATATCCTTTATACTGTTTAGGACTTTTCCTTCTTTTGATCTTCCTTTGATCTTGAATCCTTTTTTCTTTCTCAATATTGCTGCTAAATACTGCTGCACCTCTATTACCTGGCTGTTGGAACGCATATGCGTTCCATTGACGCCACTTCCGGTTGGTGGAACGCATAGTCATGTGATGCGTTCCACCATTCGGACCGGAAACCAGGGGAGACGCCGGACATAAGGGAGCACGTCTCTACCAGTCTCTTCAGCGCACACTCACATGATAGCAGTGATTGCTGCATGCTTTAACAGTGCTGTTCCTCTCTGATTACTTTATTTTCTGGCGGCAACAGGTGAGTTGGTTCTCTGGGCATAGTCTTATTATCAGGGTTACTGATAAGCTAGTTTATTTTAGCAGTTTTAGCAATTCCTTGTATATCTCTTATACTGTTTAGGACTTTTCCTTCTTTTGATCTTTCTTTGATCTTGAATCCTTGTTTCTTTTTTCATATTGCTGCTAAATACTGCTGCACCTATATTTCCTGGCTATTGGAACACATATGCGTTCCACTGGTGTCACTTCCGTTTGCGCTCCAGCAAAGCCCATCATTTTCGTACACATTTTGTACGCTCATGCGTACGTGTTCACATAAGTTGTGTATGTTCGTTATTAGTGAGTGAATGTTCGCAAAACACTACATGATAACGTATGATTTGGACGCAGCTTCGCCGAATAGATTCGTATATAGGTACGAATATTTTAAAAAGTTCGACGAATATTCGACAAAGCAAATTTTGGATGATTCGCTCATCTCTAGTCTCAAGTTGAGCAAGTGAAGGTGTGATTATCTCTCTGACTACCCATATACCGAACTTCTGCCTGACTACAGTTTCTATTCCATACCAGCTTATCTGACCCTAGCCTATTTTCTGAATTGTCCCATTCCCCCTGCCTCAACCTCGGACCTGTTTCATGGACATGGAAAAACCCTACCAGCCCTGACCTCAGCTTGACTATAGTTACTGATTTTTTGGTCAAATCAGGGCCTCTGATCCCCGTAGGTCAGCTCTCAACTACATTGAGACTACTCCTGAAGGTAGTGGTGTGCTTGGTTCCCTATAGTGAAGTCCAGATGCCTCTATAAGGGTTAAAGGGCACTGCCAGGACAATTCCCTAAAGAATAGCCCAAAGTCAAACTAGTTAGTTGGCACAGTGAGTCTAAGAGCACTGTCTGCAACATACTATAATCAAGAACTGTGCTAATAATGCTGTCTACCTAAGGAAACCTGACACAAACACATGGAGAAAAGACAAACTGTATGCAGCCAGTTGCCCTGGAAAGATCTAAAACTAGTAAGTTGATAAAAGATAAAACAAAGAGTATCTAACAAACTTCCAATTCCAAAATTATTCTACAATATTCTACAAATGACTGATTTTGACTGAATAAATTCCAACTCAGTCTTAAGTACTACGATAATAGATTTTTTAATTTACTTTACTGCCACTAATAAGTAGAGGATATGCAATTTCAGTGTATTACACTTCAATGATCTTTAGGATGACAACATATTGGCTTTATCATAGCTAATAAATGACTCAGTGCCTCAGAAATTCATTTAAATACTAAATCATCTAAACATAATCAAATAACAAGAACAAAAGAATCAGATTATTCATAACAGGGTTGTCATATACTTTGAAATCTCAATATATATCAAGCAGAAAATGTTCACAACTTCACCTAGTGCAAGGAGAGTGTTCACTAGGAAGGTGGAATATTTTAGAAGTTTCTCTCTGTCATACTGGTAAAACAGAGCTGTCATTAGTCTTAGGCTTTTGAAGTATGTGTGCCATGTCTACTGATCAGTTAGCACCATGGAGTGACTAACATGGTTGAGGACTAAAGCTAGCCATATACATTAGACTATGGTTAGCTGGACCCACCAATTTTGATGGGAACAGTGGACCATCTGTCTATTTGATATGTTGGCCTGTGTCAAGAAAAAGAAGATCAAGCATATTAAATTTCAAGAACCAAAGGTATCTGGAAGCAGTTTACTCCCCTTTCTTTAATCAGAACATATGCACACTCAGCCGATCTGAGTGTGAATGTGCATGAAAGAGTCACAAGGAATAGGTGTTGGATGACAGCTATTGAATGTATACATTCACCTTTGATCAGTAATATCAAAGCCTCCAGGCTTCCAGATATTACACACTGATACTTGATCTTGATTATTCTGTCCACTAATCAAGTTAACAGTGTATCTGAGGCATTATTCTTAGGCTAGTTTCAAACTAGTGTTAAGGATCTGGCAGGCTATTCCGACATTGCCAGATGCTTAAACGTCTCTGTCTGGCTCCATTAACTGTGGTGGTTTTCTTATAGCCAATTCTTGGCATATTTGATTGGGTGTGGCCGGATCTCCGCCGGGTCCCCATTATAGTTAATGGGATTGGACGGAGACTTCAAGCTTCCAGAAATGTCAGAATGCACAGAGATCCATTAGGCTGTTCCCTGTTGGATCTATAGTGCTAGTGTGATACTCTCCTTAATTTTCAGTGGTTGCTGGGCTTCTTAAGTGTCTGCCTTTTTTTCACTGATGCATTGTACTGTCCCATACAAATATTTATTTATTTCAGTTTTTTGGCCATTCTTACCCTGAAATTTGGCACCTAATTCACCTTTCTGTGGTACTTCAATGCTCCCTAAGCCTGAAATTCACTGCTTATTTCTATGACCAAGTCATCTTTAGCTCCTGGGACAGTGAAGATGGATTCCTCAGTGTGTGAGCAGCATCTGCAAGAGGCCGTGTGATTCCTTCTAGTGTTATGCTCACATGGTGGAGATGCAGAGCACCAGAGAATGCAAGGATAAGCTTGGAGTTTACTGTAGTTCACCATAGGTTAACGCCCCTAGAGCCGCCAATTCAAGGGAATAATATAGTGATCAATGCAGACAGATAAAAGAAGAGTACGAGGTGCAGGATTGATCAGTTTCAAACAGAAGTGTCAAAATAAGGATACATTCTATGTGATAATATATTTCTTTAAAAAAAAAAACAACAGTTACCCTAATTGTTATTTAATCATTTTATCATTAATACAGAATATCAATTTACAATGTACATTACTATGCCCTGCAGACAGCTATACAGTGTAGGCTCACTGTTGGTGACCCGCTTTGGTATACAAATAAATATCAATTCCTTGATTTACACTTATTATCCCAATTGTTTACATGGAAGCAATGCAATGAAGCTTACAGGGCTGCAAGGAATTCAAATTCCCCCGTGGGTTTATTGAAAACCATTAACATCAGTGAAAAAGCATATTCCTGTTATGTAATGATGTATAGTGTAATATATGGGTAGTCTGTGTGTAAACAGTGCAAGATCATCAATTCATTTAATGAAAATGTAGTATTTTAGTTAGTGGATTGATGTATTAATGTCTGGTTATCATTAATTAAGTTAAGCATATATCATATGGTCTTAATTCTTATATGTGCTTTATGAAAACATGTATACGATGCTCTTTACAACATTCTTATTTCTGATACATGTATTTGAATATATAATAAATATTAAAGGGGGCCTAAAATGTTACTGAAAACTATGAAGGCGCAGCAACATTTCTCTGAGAGCTCTGCAGTGCACCTTCAGCTTTCATCAACTCTGTTTAACTTTTTTAGCATGCAGATTACGAATCCTATATACTTTACATGAATCTACTCTGGGAAAGAAAAGCCAATGGAACCCGAAAGTGCAGAGCGCTCTGAACCTCTCCCGAACCTTTCTGGTTTCAGTAAAGGTTTAAGTCCCCTTAAACTATAAATCAAAGTGTCCATAACTAGGGTAATGGGGTAGATATATCAAATTATTAAGGCTAAGGCCTGTTTTCTGAATTCTGGTATGCATCCCCCAGTGTCCTATGTGTATTCATATTCTACCACTGCCCCTTGATTTGTGCTTATAGCTGTCAGCTCCTCAGGATAGGTCATCAATATCTGATTGATGGGGGTATTGGATCCCCACTGATCAGATATTGGTAACCTAGACATTAGTAAGCTATTCTATAAGCTGTTTGACGAGGAGGTGCTACTCAAGTGAAAGGAGCAAGTACTTGTCATTACAGTTCACTTCCGAGACAAAGTGCAAGGTAATGGACATGGAATGGCATGGAACATAACCTCCTCTTCAAACAGTTGAACGGCGGGGGTCTTGGGTGTTGGACCCCCACTGATCTGATATAGATGACCTATCCTGAGGATAAGTCATCAATATATATGGCTGCACAACCCATTTAAGTTCAGCAAATGGTCATTTGTCATTGATCGCATCTCTTATGCTGGCATAAAAATAATCTTTTGTCCACAATACATCCATCATGTAAAACAGCGGACATGTTGTCAACAATGTGTGAACTGTATGGTGACAAACTATAACAGTAAGGATTGTTCAGCCCCAATTAATGTAATCATAACGCTATTCTAATGTACAAAACAAGGGCCTATCAACAGCTGATACCCAGCATATCCTACTTTGGATTCCTATTTTAGAATGTTTTTAAAGCCACAGATAGGAATGCCAGATTAATGCACAGAAGTCCCAAGCGACTTCGGGCGATACAAATTTGCCTAAGCACAGCCTGTACATTTTAATGCTGATCCAGAGCTCAATTTCTCAAGAATACTTAATGGGTAAAGAAACGCATATAATTACATCATTAGGATGATTGTAAACAGTCAGCATCAGTGCTGATGTAAGACGTATAGACATGCTCAATATGTAATTATACTCTGTGACATGTATTTATTTAATGCAGATTACTACTATAGAGTAGATTCTGATCCCGATTCACTCCATTAAAGTATTAAAGGGCATCCACTTGAAAGATTAATTTAATTAAAATCCCTCAGGCTACAACAACCACAACATGAGTTGTAATAGGTAGAAGTTCTGGAATAGGTACAAGTCTTAGCCTAAAATAAGAATACAGTTTGTTGTGCAAACCTATAAAATTCCATTATGAAGTAGATGACTAAAAATTGATTGCCAACTGAATGACTTAGCAACAGGAAGCACTTCATGATGCTTGAAGATTTTTTTATTCAAGGGATAATCTAATGACATAAATTCCTATAACACTTCACACTTCATTAGGTTGCTTTGGGCAGAAGCAGACCTTACTTTTGTATCATTTAAAACATTTCTCACTGTTGTGCATCATAACTCCATCAAGAAATGCAGACTACTCTTATGAAGTGACTTTTTCAGCACAGATCATTATAATTCCACTAAGTAGTATATATCTTTTCCAGAGTTTTATTATATCACTGCCTAAATTATCTCTTTCCAATAAAAAAGCAACACAACATTCATCTTTGTGAAGCAAAACCTATTAGGCTCCTGTTATAGTACAGAGAATATGATGCAAAAAGTGGCATCATTATTACAAACACTGCAGCTTTCTTATAGTTTTTTTTGTTAATATGGCAAAAAGGGATGGAGGTTAAACAGAATATTAAAGGTATATATATTTTAGTATACAGAAAATTTAGTCACACATTTTTTATCTGGCTTTTAAACCTTTATATTTTTGATTTAGCTTTTTACTATATACGTAAGTATACTTTGTAGTGGTATAGAGAATGATTAATGAAGTCCTTTATCATCATGAGTTTATCATTAGCTAAAAAGAGAGTTAAAGGGGTTTTCCAAGACCTGTCGGACCTCTGCTAATCAGATACTGCTGACCTATCCAGTATCTGATTAGCAGAGGTTCGACAACCTGAGACCCCCACTGATCATCTGTTTGAGAAGGCAATGGCGCTCGCATTAGTGTTTTGGCCTTTTCTCAACTGACCAAGCACAACACCATCCATTTCATAGGTATTGCAGCTCAGCCCAATTCCCTTCAATGAGGCTGTGCTATGCTTAGGCTATGTGACCAATGAACGTGACATCACATGGCCTAGGCTAAGCTGCGAGAAGAGCCAGTGTGTTCTGAAACAGCTAAGAGGCTGTCCAGACAGTAGACAAAGTAGAAAAGTCTTGGAAAACCCCTTTAAGATTACCTTATATTTTAGACAGAAGGTGTCTGGCAGCAAATTATTCCCCTCTCCCTTTTCAGCCAACAATTATTTAATATGGACAGCTCTGTTTATTTTGAGGTCGCTGTGGTTCTATTGCATTATTTTGAAAGTGTGATGTGGACTGTGGTCTGACTCTTAGGAATATTATGTCTAAAGTCTAGTACTTTCTTTAATTTACTTTATACTGGTCTTCAATACTAAGAACTCATCCATTTACATATTATTTTTTTAATGTCTTGTAGGAAAACTTGTATTTCAACTCCTTATCCACAAGGTATTGTTGTATCACACATGAATAATTGATAGAAAATCTATTTTCTGTCTGTGCTTATATGTTTAAAGTGCTTGTGATTATAGATTGTATACAACAGCAGACAACATATGCATGTACTAGTGCTAGCAGCCTATAAACATGCTTAATATACTAAAGCCCGGAGAACCCCTTTAATAAAAATAAGAAAACAAGATATCTATTCAGATTACAGTAATACATGCAGAGCAAATGGTAGGAACATTCCTGGTATTATCGCTATGGGGTTTTAATACTTTTGTATTTAATACAGTTTTGAATTTAATCTGTAATTATAGATGTTTGTAAAGTATCATATTACAAGATGTAATTAATAAGCAAAAAATAGAATGCTGAAGAACGACAGAGACATGTTTTTATCATGCAGGATGTTTAAATCATATTAATAAATTCCATGGTTTACCGACTAAAGAAGCATACACCTCCATATTTAAATGCATCATTTTAAATGTGTGAACACATCATATTAATTGCCAACCTTCCTTTCTCAAGTATGCCATAATTATACCACTAAACACCTGAATTAGCATAAGAGTGGGAGCCAGGCTTTCGGATTACAGCATTTTATGGCTGTGCATTTTACGTTCTAGGATTAAAGAATACCTAATATTACTGCTGAAAGTTTATTACTCAATACATACAATGCAACAGCACACTGCTGACCAGATAAAGCACAAAATGCCATAGAGATATGAAGTATTCTGGAGCTAATGCTATGCTTGTTTGGTAAATGAGAGATTCTTGGCAAATATATTTTGTACAAAATTATCTGGGCCCGTTCACCAAATCGTCCAGGTGATATCTGTAGAACGGGAGGCTAACACTATTTCCTACCTGTTATGTGCCAACCTTGGCTTCCATATAATCAGGGGGTGTTTGGTTCCACATGCATGCTGGGTCCCTTCTGCCCTTTGCCATTTGTAGTGCTTCAAATGCCTCCACTAATACAGGGATGCAGGTATCAAGCTTGCATGCCGAGTCCACTTGGCTTTATAGTTACACTAATAAAAATCAACCTATGGAGCAGGTGGGGATAGTCAGGAGTGCATGACCAAATGGAGTAGCCACACCTCCAGTACAAACTTACAAAGAAAAAAAGAGGGGTTTTCAGTCAGCACATCCCAATGCTCAGGTGCACGTTGCTATGGCTGATTGCAATGAAAAGGAAAATACATACAATGAAACAGCACACTGCTGACCAGATGAAGCACAAAATGCCATAGAGATATGAGGTATTCTGGAGCTAATGCTATGCTTGTTTGGTAAATTAGAGATTCTTGGCAAATATATTTTGTACAAAATTATCTGGGCCCGTTCACCAAATCGTTCAGGTGATCTCTGCAGAACGGGAACCTAACACTATTTCCTACCTGTTATGTGCCAATCTTGGCTTCCATATAATCAGTGGGTGTTTGGTTCCACATGCATACAAATGGCAAAAGGCAGAAGGGACCCAGCATGCATGTGGAACCAAACACCCCCTTATTATATGGAAGCCAAGGTTGGCACATAACAGGTAGGAAATAGTGTTAGGTTCCTGTTCTACAGAGATCACCTGGACGATTTGGTGAACGGGCCCAGATAATTTTGTACAAAATATATTTGCCAAGAATCTCTAATTTACCAAACAAGCATAGCATTAGCTCCAGAATACTTCATATTTCTATGGCATTTTGTGCTTTATCTGGTCAGTAGTGTGCTGTTGCATTGTATGTATTTTCCTTTTCATTGCAATCAGCCATAGCAATGTGCACCTGCGCATTGGGATGTGCTGACTGAAAACCCCTCTTTTTTTCTTTGTAAGTTTATTACTCAGTTGGTTAATTTTTGGACTGATAGGCCTTTTATTCTTTGTTCAAGTTTCTTCAGAATAAAATATGTTAGAGTGATTTCTCCTTAATGTTTTCTGCACCACATGCATAGATAATCCAGTTACAAACGATATGAGTAGCATTTAGTACATTCAGAAGCAAACTGAATTGCTCTATTACAGTCCTCAACAATTAACTGATAATCATTTGATTTTAGTTGTCTGATGCTGGGAGCAGTTTACTACATTAGGTTTTTCTTAGATTTAGTTATGAATCCAACAAAAAATAGCTTAATGCACTTATTTTATGAATACATTTTTCAATTATTTTCCAGGAATGTTTGTTCCCCATTTTGGGCTAAAATGCTAAGAATAGGGCATACTGCTGTGTATGAGGATTGTAGGTCCATACTAAACTTAATTAAAAAAGTTGTTTCACTTCAGCAAATGGTCTTTACCATGTAGATAAAGTTAATACAAAGATATTACTAATGTACTGTGGTTCTCCATATTGCTTAGTTTGCTGGCGTGATTACCTTGCAATCCAGCAGGTTGTGCTTGCACATTAACCCCTGGTTATGAGCAGTGTATAATGTGATGGAAAAATGAATCCAGTTAGCAAAGCAGACAATATGGACAATCACAATACATTAATAAGTGCCTTATATTAGCGTTGTCTACAGTATTAATGCCTTTTGTGGATGTGAAAAAACTCCTTTAAGTATATTTGTAATTTTTTTTTTTTAATGACACTGCTTCACAGGGCAACTCAGTCAGTAGAGCTGGGATGGAGGAGGGGAAAAGTAAGAAGGGTCCAGAAGACCCCTGTGAGGTATTGCTCACCTTCTTCATCTTTGAGAGCCGTATATATAGCACACTGCTGCTGTTTGTCCTTGCTGATCTGTGGGATCATGTGTGCCAAGAACATTTGAAAGAAAAGTACAGATTCTAAGGTTCTATGGGATTGATTAGATCTCCAAAAAGTACTTTCCACTAAATGCTTTTTTCAGATGATTTTAAAACCTCTACATTATGAGACCAGATCAGTCTCTTCATCAGGGTGTTATATCACCCATCATGTAACACTGTGATAAAGAGATAGGTCCAGTCCCTTAATGCATTGGTCTGATCGCACATTCTCTTTGAGTGGAGATGGTAAATAACAAAGTCCCTTAGTCAATGGAACTGGTGATATTCCATGTGCATGGTGTGCAGGGGTACAAACACTAGATCAAGTGAAATCACCAATCTGAGATGTGTCTACAGAGGGACACATTGTTTCCGACACATTTCCAAACAAGAATTTTCCTTCTTCATAGAGATTGGTCTACTGCATAATGCTCCTTATAAAAAGGCTGCTTCTTTCTTCCACTAAAAGCAGCCATATTTAATAAGACCACTTGAATACTCTCATCAATCTTCCAACACTAGTTAAAAAGGTTACCTTTATGTGACAAAATTTTACCTACAACTTTGTTAATGATTGGCAACACCACCATCTGAATCTCAGCGTTTGGATGGCTGCACATGATAAAACAAAATAAAATACATATTAACTGTATATCAATATTGGTTAAACAGTACCCAACTTGTGTTAAAAACTGAATAGATTCACCTCACTGTTTAGTACCATGCCCAAATTAAGCATACATATAATTTCTGTACTGGACATTCTGTGTTATATAATTCCTTTTACAGTTATTCCGGATATTTTTTTTTCTAGTCCAAATAATGTGTTCCCTGTGTATTTTGCCCAAAACACCTCTCTTAAATGTCTCATTATTTTTTTTATAATTTTTCATAATTATCTATAGTGGACTAGTCAAGTACTGTTTGACTTTTGTAGTATAATGTATGGTAGTATGTTTTTTGTTTTTGTTTTTTAATATGAGCCTTCATGGATTTAAAATGATTATCAGCAGCCTCCATTTTGTATATTACAAGTGTTTGTCATTGATCACCTAGGAGGTCCATTTTTGTGCTACCCACCTAGTGCAAATACTTGCACCCATATTGGAACATACCTTAATTTTTTTCAGTGTGTTGGCACTCAGTGGTTATGTGTTATTTAGTAATTATATTAATGCTTATCCTCCTGGAAACACAGAGCATATCCTGTTAGATCCCTACCCAGATGTCCCTTCCCTCACCAAGTCATTAAGGTTAACAACTTGCTAGCAATTATCTCACTTGCAGAAGTACATTATGGTCCCATGTGGTATTGATTGGAACTAGAACATGAAGTATGCATGTGTATGGTGAGAAAGCTAACTATAAGATAATTACATAATTACACTAATGAGTGTAATGAATTTCCGCCAAACAAAATTCAATGTAGTCACTCTGTTGATATCTTAACCAGGGTGCTCATAGACTCCATACATAGAGGCTTAGTGATGATTAAAACATTAAATGTTTCAGATAGTCAAACTACAGTATTTTTAATATTAAACAATGATAAAACACAAAATGTTGTTTTTCATTATGATGTCATTTATTGAAGGCACACTTTTAAGCTCTATCTGATGCAATGTGAAAAGGCAATAGCCAACCAAATTTAAAGTTGGGTTAATTTTCTGTAGCCACACCAAGGCATGATTACTGCAGACCTGTTAAGTCTATTCATCACATAAGTAAAAAATGGCAACATAAATAAGACTAGAAGGTCACAAAAAGCAGCACATAATACCATGTTCTGAAGTAATTCAAAAACAGGTGTGAAGGTCATTGATATCTGCCTGTGTGGAATGGGTTACAATTAGTGATGAGCGAACTTCATGTTTTGACGTTCGAGTTCGGCGTTCGGGTTTTCTGGCAATTCTGTCATGGATTCCGTAAACACAGGACATAACATAATTCTATGGCAGATTGTATAATGAAAACCAGACAGATCCGTTATGTGGCTCATAGACTTCAATTATGACAAAATGCAAAACGGAATGCCTCTTAACGGCATTCCGTTATACATTCCACATGATGTTCTACATGATGTTCGCTCATCACTGGCTATGCCATTGCTAAGGCTCTCTGACTCCAGCGAACCAAGGTGCAAAACATTATCCATAAAGAGAGGCAAAATGGAACTGCAGTGAACCTTCTCTGCAGTGGCCAGCCTACCAAAATTTCACCTAGGTCACAAAAAACCCAGATGATCAATTAAATAACTTAAAGTCTCTCTTCACAGTTAAAGGGGTTGTCCAGGGTTAGAAAAACATTGCTACATTTATTTTTCTTAAATAGCACCACCCTCTGTCCATAGATTGTGTGTGGAATTGCAGCTCTGCCAAATTCACTGTAATGGACCCATGCTGCTAAACCAGTCACAATCCACAGACAAAGGAGGTGCTGTTTTTGGAACAAAACTAGGCATGTTTTTCTTATCCTGCACAACCCCTTTAAGGTAAATGTACAAATTTCCACAATAAGAAAGACACTAAGTAAAAATGGCAACAATGGGAGAGTTGAAAGTTTTTTTTTTTTACCACTGCTGACAAAAAATGCGTGTCTCATATTTACCAAAAATTATCTAGATTACCAACCAGAACTTTTGGGATAATATGGAGAATGATAATTCGAAGGTGGAATATGTTGGAAGATAAGGATCATGTTACATATGGTGTAAAGAAAATGCCCAATTCCACCACAAAAGCATCATACCAACAATCAAATATGGTGACAGCAATGTGATGGTCTGGGGCTGCTTTGCTTCTAGTGGAGTTGGACAATTTGTCATAATTGATAGAACCATAAATTGTTGCTGTTTATCAAAAAACCCTGAAGGAAATATCTGTTCGTCTGTTTGTGACCTAAAGCTTAAGCATAGTTAGGTTATGTAACAGGACAATTAGTTCACCTCTGAAAAGAAACAAAATTAAGTTTTTGGAGTGAGCAAGCAAAAGTGTTGACTTGAATCTCAAGTCAACAGTATGTCATACTGTGACAAGACCTTAAACGGGCAGTTAATACTACAGTATATGCAAGTTACTGCAGATGTTTAAATGCAGTTGTTACTGCCAAAGGCGGCATGGCCAGATATTAGATTTAGGGGGGCAAGTACTTTTCACATGGGTAATATAGGGTTTTTTTATGAATAAATCTTTATCTTCAATAAATGGAATTATCATTTACAAGCTGTTCCATGTAAATGGAAAAAAATGTTCCATGTTAAATGCCCTCAAAAGACAAGGTGGCACTGCCTCTGACTGGAGAAAAAAAAGTTCAATGTCAGAGGCGTCAAAGCTTCTTCACTGTGAGAACTGTGAATCTGTGGAAAAGACTTCCTCAGGACATGGTCACAGCAGGAACAGTGGACAGTTTTAATAAGGGCTTAGATAAATCCTTGAAAGTAAATGACATTTACCTATCCCTTGGTTGAACTTGATGGACATGTTTTTTTTCAACCGTATTAACTATGTAACTAAGCTTCATTTTGTGTTTACTCTTGTTGTCTCGCTCTTTTAATAAAGTTAGTTGGACGATTTGAAACATTTAAATGTGAAAAATTAGCAAAAGTAAGAAAACATTTGGTGGATGCAAATACTTTTTCATGGCACTGTATCCCAAGATATGTGCCACGAGATTGCCTACATGATTTTGCGATATTCTCGTGTGAGATATCTATGTTATATGTGCCTACATATGTGACCACCCAGTAGTTGACGTATGAATAGCAGTCTGTCAAGAGCTTTCTTGGCATGCTGTAATATTGTATTGAATTGTTTAGTGGGAATTGGAGTCTTTAACCAAGTTCCAAAGTAGGAGTGCGCATATCTGTACTCGTTCTCTATAAATCAATAATATTAACGCATACCAGTTATAAGATCTACAGTTAGTCTAAAAGGAGTGACCAGTTGTCATGCAAATATAAATATTTTTTGTGATATTTCAGCACTACATAACTGAGCTCTTTTAAACTAAACTATCTTACTGATTTTGATTTACAGAATAACTATTTTGGCACATTTCTCCAGCTGTGCTATGTTTTCGGTTTGCAACAGGCAGCAATCTGTCTGATGGCAGCTGTTATGTCGTATGTATTCTTATTTTACAGCGGTGTGAAATAGCAGTCTGCCACATGAATAAAACATGTTCTCTCTATGCCCACTGTTAAAATTAATGGGGCTTATTTAGTCTTTCTAGTTTTCAAAGGCTTTTCTTTTAATGAATTATTTTGTGTGGTAATATTTATCACAATGCTTTCACTAAGTTAAGCAGCTTACTATCTATCGAGCCTCATTGCTTATTTTTGTGACATGCATGTACAGTGCCTTGCGAAAGTATTTGGCCCCCTGGAACTTTTCAACCTTTTGACACATTTCAGGCTTCAAACAAAAAAATATAACATTTTAAATTTTTGGTGAAGAATCAACAACAAGTGGGTCACAATTGTGAAGTGGAACAAAATTAATTTGATCATTTAAACTTTTTTTGTAATAATAAAACTGAAAAGTGGGGCTTGAAAAATTATTCAGCCCATTTAATTTCAGTTCAGAAAACTCACTCCAGAAGTTCATTGAGGATCTCTGCTTGGCTTGGCTATGCTTGGCTCTGCTTGGCTTGGCTCTGCTTGGCTGCATAGCTAGAGGTATAACAAGCAGAAAGTGGGAGATTGTGATCCCTCTGTATAGAGCTCTAGTGAGACCACATCTGGAATACTGTGTTCAATTCTGGAGACCTCACCTGCAAAAGGATATTGCTAAAATAGAACAGGTCCAAAGAACAGCTACAAAAATGGTGGAAGGTCTAAAGCATAGAACTTATCAAGAAATACTCAGAGTTCTTAATATGTATAGTCTGGATGAAAGAGGAGAAAGGGGGGACATGATTGAAACCTTTAAATATGTTAAAGGACTGAATAAAGTTCAGGAGGGAAGGATTATTAATAAGAAACAGAACACAAGAACAAGGGGCACATTCTGAGGTTAGTTGGGGGACAAATCAAGAACAACATTAGAAAATATTATTTCACTGAAAGAGTAGTACAAGCTTGGAACAAACTTCCAGCAGAGGTGGTTCATACATCCACAGTAACTGAATTTAAACATGCCTGAGATAAACATGTATCTATCCTAATATAACAGTAAAAGGATAATAAAAGGGCATACTAGATGGACCAGGTGGTCTTTTTCTGCCGTCAATCTTCTATGTTTCTATCTCTGAATGATCCAATGTTGTCCTAAATGACTGATGAAGATAAATAGAATCCACCTGTGTGTAATCAAGTCTCCGTATAAATGCACCTGCTATGTGATAGTCACAGGGTTCTGTTTAAAGCACAGAGAGCATCATGAAGACCAAGGAACACACCAGGCAGGTCCATGATACTGTTGTGGAGAAGTTTAAAGCCGGATTTGGATACCAAATGATTTCCCAAGCTTTAAACATCCCAAGGAGCACTGTGCAAGTGATCATATTGAAATGGAAAGAGTATCAGACCACTGCAATCTACAATCTACCCGGCCATTCCTCTAAACTTTAATCTCATACAAGGAGAAGACTGATCAGAGATGCAGCCAAGAGGCCCATGATCACTCTGGATGAACTGCAGAGATCTACAGCTGAGGTGGGAGAGTCTTTCCATAGGACAACAATCAGTCAAACACTTCACAAATCTGGCCTTTATGGAAGAGTGGCAAGAAGAAAGCCATTTCTCAAAGATATCCATAAAAAGTCTCGTTTACAGTTTGCCACAAGCCACCCAGGAGACACACCAAACATGTGGAAGAAGGTGCTCTGGTCAGATGAAAGAAGAATTGAACTTTTTGGAAACAATGCAAAACGATATGTTTGGCATAAAAGCAACACAGCTCCTCACCCTGAACACACCATCCCCAATGTCAAACATGGTGGTGGCAGCATCATGGTTTGGGCCTGCTTTTCATCAGCAGGGACAGGGAAGATGGTTAAAATTGATGGGAAGATGGATGGAGCCAAATACAGGACCATTCTGGATAAAAACCTGTTGGAGTCTGCAAAAGACCTGAGACTAGGACGGAGATTTATCTTCCAACAAGACAATGATCCCAAACATAAAGCAAAATCTACAATGGAATGGTTCAAAAATAAATGTATCCAGGTCTTAGAACGGCCAAGTCAAAGTCCAGACCTTAATCCAATTAAGAATATGTGGAGAGCTTAAAACTGCTGTTCATAAACGCTCTCCATCCAACCTCAAAGAGCTTGAGCTGTTTTGCAAGGAAGAATAGGCAAGAATTTAATTCTCTAGATGTGCAAAACTGAGAGACATACCCGAAGCGGCTTGTAGCTGTAATCGCAGAAAAAGGTGGCGCAACAAAGTATTAATGCAAGGGGGCCGAATAATTTTGCATGCCCCACTTTTCAGTTTTATTATTGCAAAAAAAGTTTAAATGATCCAATAAATTTCGTTTCACTTCACAATTGTGACCCACTTGTTGTTGATTCTTCACCAAAAATTTAAAATGTTATATCTTTTTGTTTGAAGCCTGAAATGTGGCAAAAGGTTGAAAAGTTCCAGGGGGCTGAATACTTTCGCAAGGCACTGTATATGCATATACAATGGATATAACAAAACTTATACACACCCCTGTTAAAATGCCAGGTCTTTGTAAAAAAAGGTCAAACCTAGAAAAATAATTTCAGATTAATTTTCACCTTCAACGTGACCCATCATTTGTACAATTCCTTAAAAAACATACAAATTATTTAACAGGGGAAAATTAAAAAAAAAATAATGTGTCTGTGTTTAGGTTTCTTAAAATTGGGGATGTGGTTGTGTTTAGAAAAAAACATGGTCTATAAACAGTTTCTAACACATCAAAGAGATCTAATTGTTGAAAGGTATTAGGAGAAGTGTACAAAACAATTCCCATGGAATATAGTATCAAAAAGTGGATAACATTTGGAACAACAGTGACATCACAAGAATTAATCTCTCAAAAATTTATGAAAAGAGAAAAAAAATTGTTTTGGGAAGCTGAGAAAAGGCCTACAGCAACATTAAAGGAGCTGCAGAAATTGCTTGCAAGTACTGGTTATGTACTGCATGTGACAACAATCTCTCATATTCTTCAAATTCTGGAACAAATCCTGACTGATTTTAACTCATTCTTGCCCAATCAGCGCTACAATTAGAGCTTGAGAAGTGTCTCCCTTCATGAGGAAAGGGCATGCTTAGCTCACTCTTATATCAATTGTTTACTTCTGAAATAATAGCAATATCATTTTTTCTTCATGTTTGTATACAACATAGACATAAGAATTGTTCTTTAGTGAAGTTACCATCAGCGGCTTTAATGATATAAAACAAGACGCTATAGGTCACTATTATACCTTTAAGGGTCATTGATAATAGTGGAGATTTCATGATACAGTTATTAGTCTCCAGGTTAGTTTTAGTAGATTAAATAATTATGGTGTTAAAGAGCACATCATTTGCATTTGAGAGAATGATTTAGGTCTCAAAAATGTATCATATCAGTCCACACCATTAAGCTAATCTACTTAATTCACAAACATATTAGCAATTAACACAAATGAGATGGCAAATGGCACACAGGAGGTTTCCAATAAATCAGAATTAATTTGATTTTACCTATAGTATCATTCCTAAATTTCATTTTAAGTTGATCTACATCAAGCTGAAATGCCACTCGAAAAATTACCTTAAAGAAACACTGATCCCATGAATAAGAAAGAAAATAAATATGAATTGCCCATTGGATTTTTTTAATTGATCTTAAAGAGAATATATCATTATGACTTTGGATTTTTATCTGCAGTAATACATGAGTAGCACTATAGATAAGGATTCCAGATCTTGGTTTTTTATTTTTCTACTGCCCACCATTCCCAAACTGTCTATTTCTTAAAGTTGCACTGAAAGTCTTTTTTTATTTTTGATTGATGGTCATAGTTAGTAACATAGTAACATAGTTTATAAGGCCAAAAAAAGACATCTGTCCATCCAGTTCAGCCTTTTATCCTACAAGTTGATCCAGAGGAAGGCAAAAAACCCCTCTGAGGTAGAAGCCAATTTTTCCTACTTTAGGGGAAAAAAAATGCCTTCCCGACTCCAATCAGGCAATCAGAATAACTCCTTGGATCAACGACCCCTCATTAGTAACTATAACCTGTAATATTGTTACCCTCCAGAAATACATCCAGGCTCCTCTTGAACTCTTTTAGTGAACTTACCATCACCACCTCCTCAGGCAGAGAGTTCCATAGTCTTACTGCTCTTACCATAAAGAATCCTCTTCTATGTTTGTGTACAAACCTTCTTTCCTCCAGACGCAGAGGATGTTCCCTCGTCACAGTCACAGTCCTGGGGATAAATAGATCATGGGAGAGATACTCTGTACTGACCCCTGATATATTTATAAATAGTTATTAGATCGCCCCTCAGTCGTCTTTTTTTCTAAAGTGAATAACCCTAATTTTGATAATCTTTCTGGGTACTGAAGTTCACCCATTCCAGTTATTACTTTAGTTGCCCTCCTCTGAACCTTCTCCAGCTCTGCTATGTCTGCCTTGTTCACAGGAGCCCAGAACTGTATACAGTACTCCATGTGTGGTCTGACTGGTGATTTGTAAAGTGGCAGGACTATGTTCTCATCACGGGGATCTAAGCCTCTTTTGATGCAACCCATTATCTTATTGGCCTTGGCAGCAGCTGTCTGACACTGGTTTCTGCAGCTTAGTTTGCTGTTTACTAAAATTCCTAGCTCCTTTTCCATGTCAGTGTTACCCAGTGTTTTACCATTTAGTATGTACTGGTGACTTGCATTATTCCTTCCCATGTGCATAACCTTACATTTGTCAGTGTTAAACCTCATCTGCCACTTATCTGCCCAAGCCTCCAATCTATCCAGATCCATCTGTAGCAGTGTACTGTCCTATTCTGTGTTAATTACTTTACACAGTTTAGTGTCATTTGCAAAAATTGATATTTTACTGTGCAAGCCTTCTACAAGATCAGTAATAAATATATTGAAGAGAATAGGGCCCAATACTGACCCCTGTGGTACTCCACTAGTGACAGTGACCCAATCTGAGTATGGGCCGTTAATAACCACCCTCTGTTTTCTATCACTGAGCCAGTTACTTACCCACATACAGACATTTTCTCCCAGGCCAAGCATTCTCATTTTATATACTAACCTTTTATGTGGTACCGTGTCAAATGCTTTGGAGAAGTCCAGATATATGACATCCATTGATTCGCTGCGGTCCAGTCTAGAACTTACCTCCTCATAGAAACTGATTAAATTGGTTTGACATGACCGATCCCTCATGAAGCCATGCTGATATGGAGTTATTTGCTTATTTTCATTGAGGTACTCCAAGATAGCATCTCTTAGAAAACCTTCAAACAGTTTACCCACAACAGATGTTAAACTTAGCGGCAGTTTTATTAGTTTCTGGGCTCTGTTTTTGGACCCTTTTTGAATATTAGCATATTAGCATATTTTTATTTTTGAGGACTTTGTCCCAGTTAGTTAGGCCTATGGCCTCTCCTAGTTGGCTAAATTTTGCTTTTTTGAAGTTTGGTATTTTTGTTCCTCCCTGAAGAAACACTCATTTAAATGATAATTGGAAGGTTATTACTTTATGGTCACTATTTCTCAGGTGTCCCCCAACCTGCACATCTGTTGTTCTGTCAGGTCTATTGGTTAATACTAAGTCCAGTATGCCCGTCCCTCTAGTCGGGGCCTGAACCAGTTGGGAAAGGTAATTGTCTTTGGTTATTGCCAATAACCTGTTTCCTTTATGAGATATACAGGATTTAGTTTCCTAGTTTATATCTAGGTAGTTAAAGTCCCCCATAATAACAACCTCATTATGATTTGACGCCTCATCTATTTAGTTTAGAAGTAGATTTTCTGTGGACTCTGGTATATTAGGTGGTTTATAATAAACTCCTATTAGAATTTTATTATTGTTTTTGTCTCCATGTATTTCTACCCACAGTGACTCCACATCTTCATGTCTCTCACCGATATCTTCCCAGAGTGTGGGCTCCAGACAGGACTTTACATAAAGGCAGACCCCTCCCCCTCTCCGGTTTTGGCAATCTTTTCTAAACAGACTGTAACCCTGTACGTTAACTGCCCAGTCATAGCTATCATCCAGCCATGTCTCAGTTATTCCCACTATGTTGTAGTCCTCCTCACATATCACTAATTCCAGTTCACCAGTTTTATTAGTTAGGCTTCCGGCAGTGTACATACAATTAAGAGGTTGATGTATATTTTTCCCCTACACCTTTCCTTCTGAACTGTTCTAGTTCCTCCTTCCATTCCTCCCCCAGTTCTATTACCTTGCCCCAGGTCTCTATCTGTACTATCTTCCCCTCCTATAATGTAGTTAACCCCCCTACTCCCTAGTTTAAACACTCCTCCAGCCTTCTAGCCATCTTCTCCCCCAAAACAGCTGCCCTACTCCATTGAGGTGCAGCCCATCCCTATGATAGAGCCTGTAGCCGACAGAGAAGTTGGCCCAGTACTCCAGGAACCCAAACTCCTACACCAACACCAGTTGAAAAAAATGCCAAACAGTTATATGAAACCGACTTACTGTAGTCCGCTCTTAAAGTCCCTGAATCGGAAGTCACGTAATCTAAAGTCACACACTTAATTCAAACACACACTTAAAAATCAAACACGCAAACGTTCACAAACTCGCATTGTTTCTCTGCTTCTATAAATACAACTCTCAAACTAATCTGCTTTTTTTTCCTCTGGATTAAAAAAGTTAATTTATGTTGTAGTTCCTAAGGCTCAAGTAGATAAAAGGAAGGGCTGTATTTTAATAATATGTTGTATTAAGATTTTATTCCCAATAGCTATGTTGGGGGGTTCATCATATATCTTTGACTATACACACACATTCCATGGATAGTTTATTTGTAGGGAGCTCTGCAAAGCAGTATGTATGAATATGGAAATGTAATTCCATAATACTTCTTGTGTTTCTGCTACAGAGATCAGTTCTATACATAAGAATTGTACCAAAGCATGTATTTTGAAGTTGACACTTGACATGTTCTTTTGTTTGTGTTAAGAAAAAAATGCTAATTAACTTTTGTGAAAATCAGAAATGTATAGAAACTGAAACTCTATTTAAAACTTATAGATATTCACACACAGCGAGCACTGCCAGAAGACCTCACTGTCTTTCAATGGTATTAATACAACTTGAAAAAGGCAAACAAAAGTAAAAGCTAATTGATACAATTTGCTGCCTGTTACAGATTTTTTGTATAATTTAGTAAATGTACTTAAGAAAGGGAGAAAAGTAAAACAATGTTGCTTAAAGGATTTGTCTTTATAGACATATTGTCGTTATTTGCCATTATTTAATTTATCTTTCCAGGTTTAATACTAATCATACCACTAATATTATAAATGGGTTTCAGAAAAAAAACAAAAAAAAAACCATTGTATTATATTCTCTTTCTTGACGTCTGTTTGCTTTTCAAGATCTACAGTAAGTCATTCATCTTGATGAAAGATATGTATATTTTATGTGCAGTCACGGGGGTTATTAAGCTCTGAAGCATACATAAGAAAATAAAATGTTATTTTTATTGTGACTTCATACCTCACTAGCTCCTTGGAAGGGCAATGCAATTTTAAATAGCTCTAAAGATGAAGGTACTGTTGATGATACATTGATACTGTCTTAGAATGTGTCAGCGGGCAGTGTGCAGACTTTTGCTTGATTGCATTTTGCTGGAATGTATAATTTAGTCTATAGTGGATATATGATGCTCACAGTAATCACTGACTCCTGAAAATAATTATTCAGTGTGAATCCATCCTGATTATGGATTTCATGTAACCTCAGTATTATCAAAAATGGCTTTCTTTTCAAAGACACAATATGCAGACAGATTTCTAGGTTTATTTTGTGATGCTGATATTGATGACTGTCTATATAAGATCAGTGGGGGTCCAACACTGGCAGCCCCACCAATCATCTGTTTTGGGCTGCCATAGAAGTTTACATATACAGAATATTGAACTGGAAACAAAACTACACACACTTCTTGTGGAGTGTCTATGTACTATAGCTCAACATCCTTTCAAGTGAATATTATGATGTTCAGATTGTTTCTAGCATTTTATTATTTAAATTGTTGTTATTTTTTTTTAAATTACTGTATCTAAATGTCCTTATTTCAAAGTAGTACTTGGTGTTGCTATAGAACACTTGCTGCAGGGTGTGATGCAGACTGGAATGCCTAAGTATCTGTACTTCCTATAGGGATGTAAGCACTGTTATATGCACTCCAATATGGGATTTTGATGATGTCCTGCAAAGCACCAAGGATGCATATAGGGATTTCTCTGACCATGCTTTCAATTGTAGGTTAAGGGCTCATGCACACAAACGTGCTGTGTTTTGCGGTCCACAAATTGCAGACCCACAAAACACGGATGTCGCCTGTTTGCCTTCCTCAATTTGTGGAACAGAACAGGAGGCCCATTATAGAAATGCCTATTCTTGTTTGTAAAATGGACTTGAATAGGACATGATCTATAATTTTTTCGGGGCCCCGGTATGGAGCAACGAATGTGGACAGCACACGGAGTGCTTTCCGCATTTTTTGCGGCCCCATTGAAGTGAATGGATCTGCATCGGAGCCACAAAAAATGCGGCTCGGATGTAGAACCAAACCACATTAGTGTGAATACGCCCTAACTCCAACTTTCCCTTATTGAGTGGAATTTGGGTAGATGTTGTTTTGTGATGCTGCCCTGGCTTAAGAACTATTGGTAGCTCAGTAGGTTAATGATTAGCTTGACACCAATTTAAGATAGATTTCTGCATTGATCTATCTGCTTTTATTTATATAACATTTAGTATGTTCTTCTGATTGGCTCTTCTTAGTATGCCCATGTGATTGATCAGAGGATTTCCCCTATATCATTATAACTATTAACAGCTGGTGTAGCCCCGTTCTGATTGGCTCTGGTTTCTTCAAATTTCAATCATCCAAATTCTTGAACATAATCCTAGAGGAAGCCACAGAAAAATATGCTCTGTATTGTATTAGCTTAAAAAATTGCTATATATAGTTAGAGTCAGCATGAACATATTATGTGTTGCAGAGATAGCCCTATTTTTGTGGGGATATTTCACAGTGATAATATTTTAATGGTACAAACACATGCTTGAATTTGATCTCTGAGTAGTATGTTCAATTTAAGTCTGCATACTTGAAAAGTTGACATTAGGTTACCTATTTTTTCAAAGTAGTATATTTTAAACATCCTTCAACTCTTTTCATTGTCTCATACTCCTGTCTTTAGATTTTAAAAATGTTCAGGTGATAGGCTGAGGTTATGCTACAATGTATTACTGCACTGTAATATTATCTGTATTTCTATAGCAATGCAGGTTTTGTTACCGACTGAGATTTTCTGAAGCTGAATGTCTCATTTCAACAGGGGATATAGTCCTCATAGACATTCACCTTCATCTTTCTTCTCCTTTAGAAAAGCTTATTAGAAAGCTAATTTGCATATGTTTTCCACAGAAACCCAGAGGAGCATTGTCTGGTGTATAAGAATGGCCTATAAGCCTACTAGGTGCTAAGGTGCTCTTCATAAGGAAAAATAGTACCCCAATTCCTGACCAAAGAAACTAGCTAAGCCAATATTCTCTGCTCTGCACTGATGAGGGACAATCTAAATTATGCTTCAAAGCCTTTTTGAAGCTTCTCCAAGCAAAGAACTTAACAGAGCCTATCCCAGGGTTCTCTGCTGCCATCACTAAGACTGCAAGACAATGGCTTAAATCACACAGTGGTGCTTTGCAGAATTTTCCACTGGACCCACAATGTTCAGGCTATACAGAAAGCCTAGAGCCTTATCAACTGCTTTAAGGACACTCTGTAGCTTGCCAGGAAATGTCTGGTTATGAACTAGGAGAGGATGTCTATCTAGAACTGAAGCAGCCTGATCAGTGACTACGCCATCATAAACTGTCCAGTAGTTGATGAAGAAATGGATTGAAACACCCCTCTGTGTGTCAATAAAACTTTGGGCCTTTGATTGGCCTTTGACTCACCTTTATTTTTCCCATCTTTCCTCAATCACTTGTTAGGGGATTATTAACTTATGTGTTATCTTTAAATATAATTTTAGTGCAGTCCATTCTGTATAGTATAGGATCTGTGTCTGTGCTATACATTAAACTCCTGCACTATAAAGTAAACATGTAGTATTTATTAAACTGTGTTGCAGCCTGTGTTGTATCACAGTATATATTTTGTTTACAGTTTGATGACTGATGATGTGATGATATGAATAAATCTATTTTTAATCAGATAAATGTTTCAAAACCTGTTGAAAGACTAAGCATTGAATTGATTGATTGATACCTAACATCTAAAGGCAACTAAAGGATCCTTTTTGGAAGGAAAGCTAATTTGCATACTCATATCCGGCTTGTCTAGCATGCAAAACTCCACGCGTGGTAAAATCTCTCTCTTTGACTCACATGTGAAAAAAATTGAAGAAATCAATTTGCTCATTTGTAGTACAATTATCATATTGTAAATTGAAAGGATATTCCTAATTGGATTCCAGGTTTACCGCATATCCAGCCTTTGGCACCTACATCTATCTTAAGAAAAGGGTCCTATATTATGCTGCCTGGAAAGGAGAAGTATCCACCCATGCATAGTTCACTTCATTCACATCTGTGTGAGTTCTGAAAATAGCTGAGTGCAATTAGTGGGTTGTTTTTGGAACTCCCATAAAAGGGAATGGAGAAAACTGTGTTTGCATGCCACCTCTACATTTCTTGTTGAGTTAGACAGACCATAGGTGTGGGGTTCCATCACCTCTAGATATGTCTGAAATGTCCAGATTAGTAATAAAACCAAAATGACACCAATACTCTCAGGACTTTCTTTAAATCATCCAGGCACATGAAGCTCCAAATACCATGTTGCAATACTCTTTGTAATAAGATCACCAGAACTGTAATTTCTGCTTTACTCTTTTACCTAATCGACAGCATTAGAACACAGTGAATAAAATATCCACCCCTAAAAAGTGCAAAATAATCCGGTCTAAGTATAAAAAGTCCAAATTTGAATAAAAACAATCCATAGGGACATTCAGTGAATTCAGTGAGTAAATCAAGCGTGATCACATTCAGGTGTGATGGTTTGGGGTCTGCCCCCTGTTTCACGCCTGAAGAGGTGAGTAGACCCAAAATACAGTTCTTCAATTAAGCACAATATGCAGTATGTACCTAAAACACAATATGCAGTAAGTATGCTTGCCACAATAAGCAGTAAATATGGAGCGCTTCAGTTGGACACAGTTTTAATTGTTACCTAAGTTACTAGCACTATCTGTATATCCAGCCCCCCGTTTGCTGTTGAAACTGGCACGCTGAAGAAATTAAGCATGACATTCATTTGTGCTAAATTTTATTTGATATATAAAATATATCATAACTTAAATACATGGCACTATTTTTTAAAACTTTGTTTTCTACTTAGATTGTTATGGTCATGGCAATTAAACAGTTTGGTTTATGGCTATGCAAGTTGCTTTTTGAAACATAAGTCAGTTACCGCTTAAATATCTGACTCTTATCAATTCCTTTATGTCACAGAGATCAAGCTTGTCAATTTTAGACGAAAAACCATACAAGAGACAAAGCTGAGCAGGAGACGGGTATAATGTACAAGACTGCATTCAGAGCAGAGCAATACCGAAAAAACTCTAAAAGAATATTTGTCAGCAGAGTTAACTATATTAAACCATACATAGTGTCTGGTAGGGTTGATCTTGTGGATGACAATGAGAGCCATCTTGTGAAAATGGTTGTAGCACTAAGAAGAAAAAAAAACTTCTATTCTTTATACAAAAGAGGGCTGCAGACCACCAAGAGGAATGGCCAGCATTGCAAAACTAGGAACTGAGGTGTCCTGAAGGGTTAAGCCCCAACCTTTACTGCACTAAAACCCTAATTTCCATAAATCTTAAAGATTTTTTTTCTTATGAATGATGCAACTGAATGATGCACCAAACTTATTAGATTATATGTTTATTTTAATAGGGTTCATCCTGCTGAACATGTGCTTTTTAAATATTGGTTGCTTAGAGTGGATTGAGAAAGTAGTTGCTTGCCTTTATATGCTTGGTATAATATTGCCAAGTGTAGTTAATTAAACACACAAGAATTTGGACAACAGAAATCTAGGTCACTGAACACATTGCTTACTCTAATAGCTATTAGTTTTTATTCTGCTAGGGTTGACATTTTTAACATGTAGGAATGTTAAAAAAATTAAAGGATAATTTCTGTCTCACAATAAAAAGCAGCTGGGTATATGATTAGGCGTACATTGTCAATCAGTTTGCGTCATTTGTACTTGGTTGGTGTTTACTTAAAGTGAATCCATCATTTAGAACAGGAATGCCCAACCTGCGGTACTCCAGCTGCACAACTACAATTCCCAGCATGCCTGGATAACCTACAGCTATTAGGGCATGCTGGGAGTTGTAGTTTTTCAACAGCTGAAGAGCTGCAGGTTGAGCACCCCTAACTTCGAAAATGCAGTTCAACTTATTGGCATGATGTTACAGACCACAAGTATCTTGATATATAGCTTTATTGGAAGAGATTAAGTAAGCCTTAAAAATGTTTCATTTAAATTCTTGCTTTTTCTGTATTTAGGAGTAGAGATGAGCAAAGTTATCAAAAATTAAATTTGCCTAATTCACTGAATTTCACAAAGAAATTCACTTAGTTACTTTGTAATGAATTGCATTCCATTGTGTGTAGCGGGCACAATGACGGGGAAGAGTGATCGAGTCACCCCTGTCATTGAACCCCTCAGATGCTGCGTTCATCGCTGATCACAGCATCTGACATTAAAATGGAGGCATTTCAAGGGTCAATTAGGGTTAAAAAAAAATACTTACCTTATCCGTTTGTGCATCAACATTGCCATCTTGATTGAAGAAACCGTGCAAAATCTGGTTTAATGTTGTCACCACACCTGCGCTCTGGATGGACGCAGTGACATAATCAGTGATGTGATATTTTGCACGTTATTTTTTAATAAAGATGGCCACCATGGCCTCTCCGAGAGCAAACGGATAAAGTATTTTTTTACCATCGTTTTAGGAAAAATAGATTAATTACCATGAAGCGCAGGGAAATTTAGCTTCATGACAAATCAAATGTTTCCTGAAATTTGGGTCAAAGTCAATTAGTTGGACTTTGATTCACTGAACACTATTTCCTTGTATGACTATACATACAGAGTTAGCTGTCAATCATGGAGTGGCACTGCCCACTGGACTCCTAAACACAGAAAGAAAATTTAAACAAATTTAATATGTTTTTATTAATTTTATTCTAAAAATATAGAACATGAACGAGCTGTTATCAGTGATAGAGAAGGTGTTATCAGTGACTGTTAGAGAATGCTATCAGTCACTGATAACACCTCCCCTTTGTACAACTGAGTCAGAAATGGCAGAAATTTAAATGTATAAATTACAAGGTTTTTTTTAAATCTTTTCCCAAAAAACTTCCCAATATCAATCTCCTCCTGCTCTGTATCAAACTACCTGCAGATTCCATTGGATTTCATGGTGACACATTCTCTTTAATAACTCTAAGGTTAGGCAGTGCTGCTCCTCTGCATCAATATACTGATATCAGCCATAGCATCTGACATTATACCATGATAAAAATTTCATGAACAGAATTAGATAGGCATATTAACTGAAGAGAAAAAAAAACTAAAAGGAAGGAAAAGTAATTTTTTTTATGACCTATCCTCTGGATAGGTCATCAATATCAGATTGGGAGGGTCCAACACCTGGGACCACCTGGGACCCCAACAATCAGCTGTTAGAGGAGCTTTTTTTCTATGCCATATGACAGAGCTGTGTATTGGTCATGTGGCCTACTTATAGATCAACCCCATTCAAGTCAATAAAAATAGTTCATTATTATCAATTCCTGTATAACCCCTTTAAAGTGGTTACAGGCATACATTTGGTACAGACAAAGCAACAACAGACTTAAAACAGAAATAAAAACTATAGCAAGTGATACATTTCCCCTTGCTTCCTACTGGGGTTGTCAGGGAGCTTTGCTCCTCTTTCCCATTAATCTCCAGCCTCACACACAAAAGTCTATGGAGAGAGGAGGAGGAGGGAAGAGAAGGCTGCTACCAGATATAAAGTGATTCTTTATCTTACTGTGAACAGTGGAACTAAATATAGTAGAGTCAAAAGTCTCCTCCTTCCCCTACTCTCTCAATAGACATCAATGTTAAAAGCAGGAAAGCGCAAAACAGCCCAATAAAAGCAAATGCAAGCATTGTTCTTTAACAAGATATATTATTAAGTTTATTATATTCACCTATACTGGACACAGTATGGAAAATTGCATTATAACTTGGGGTATGCTTTAAATATAAATTAAAACCATGGGGTTAAACCTAAAAAAAAACCTTAAAAACCTGATCAATTCCTTTCTAAGTGCAAGAAGTTTCAAAAAGTAGGTTGAAGCAGGGAACACTATGAAATACATATTCATATATCTGGGTGTCTGTTAAGCATGCTTTGAATGGGAATACCATTTATTTGAATGTCTCCTGGCATCATTTTAAGTCTCTTTTATTCAGCTAGAAGTAAAAAATCAAGTCCTTAGAGATTGTATCATGGTTTTAAGTAAAATATTCCCATTTGTTAGCAGTGAATTGCCTTTTACATTAAATTCACCACAAGCATGCTTCAGTCTCTGGAAGAGGAACTGCTGTTATTCTTGATCTCAGCAATGCGGTTCAACTTACATTATGAATGTGCATTTAGTAATCCTTCCATAGCAACACCATATGACCTCTATGGTGTGACAATATGAAATCTCAGATTTATTCTGTCAGTCACCATTACTTGCTTAGCCTTTGATTGTGTAAGTGAAAGCTAGATCATGCTATTCTTTTAGGTGTGTCTTTTATAACGAAGGTAAAATTAAATTGCTTTTCCCTTAATTGGACATATAATCTGCAAAACAAGCACTGACCAAGAAATTTAGCAGATTGACCAATTGATTATTTCAGTTTTTAAGGGACAAATAATGAGGATCTTGCCGGCAGAGATGGAGGCTTTGAATAGCGCTTTGGGGGATAATCCTATTCCTGTCAGTTTCCAATGGAATTTAACCTCCACAATCTCTTCAATGCATGTACCAGTAAAGCCTATTAATCCAGTCCAGAATTAATTCCACTATTCATTTATATTTTAAGTATTGGAAGAAAAATTAGTTTCACCTTCTAGAAGAAATAAAATCTTTGGAGAATATATGTCACTGGGATTTATCTGACAACATGTTTTACTCACAGAACATCTGTCTTTAAGAGTTTATTGTACTGAGTTGCTGATAGGATTTAGCTTTTTGAATGATTTTGTAGTTATTAGTTGAGCGAATGGAGCTTTGGATCCAAGAAGGAAATTCATTGTACGAGACTTCGGTGAATAACTTTGGAGTTTGATTTTTAAACTTGAAAACTGTTTTAAAACTTGGATCCAAAGTTGGAATGGTACTAAGGTATCAGTTGGTGCCTTCGGATCCAAGTTTTAAAATAGATTTTAAGTTTAAAAATTGATGGCCAAAGTTATTCATTAGAGATGAGCGAGTAGTGAAATATTCGAAAGTTCGAAATTCGATTCGAATAGACCGCGAAATTCGACTATTCGACCGAATATCGAATCCCATTAAAGTCTATGGGAAAAAAATGCTCGCCACTTGGAAATCTCAATTCGACCACTTGGAGGTCACCAAGTCCACCCTGAAACCTCAGAAAAGGATGCCAACACTGCTGGAATGCAACTGGGACAGCAGGGGAAGCATGTCTGGGTGCATATAACGCGCCCAAGTCGCACTATTACGCCACTATCACAGCCTCTCAACAATACACTCCAAAGACAATCTAACCTCTCTGTAAAGTGAGACCATACAAGGAAACCTTCTTTCCTCTACATTGCCATGGACCCCAAGCCAAACTAGACAAAAAAGAAGATGAAATTCTGCACCCCTTAAAATCACGTTGCCTATGACAACCACAGATGGCATAGGCAAGGGGGAAAGCAAATAGACCCCACCCCTAATTGTCATTGTGTGTGTGTGTGAAATGTGGTCAGACATGTCTTCTTTAAAATGTAAAAACAACTCAAACACATGCAGAAGCCTTAAAATGCCCAAATTGTTGGCGCTAGAGATATCAGTGACCCGACCTGGCCCAGTGTCATGTCTAGCAGGTAAAGCAGTGGGGATGTGGAGGGATGCGTAGGACCGCAAAAGGCAGGAAGAGGCCGTGGGCTGGCCAGAGGCTCATGGAAAATTTTGTGGAGGCCCAAGAGGTGAGACGTCTTAAAAATTGTGTGGAGGCTAAAGAGGTGAGATCTCTTAAAAATTATGTGGAGGCCCAAGAGGTGAGACCTCTTAAACATTTTGTGGAGGCCCAAGAGGTGAGACCTCTTAAAAATTATGTGGAGGCCCAAGAGGTGAGACCCGTTAAAAATTGTGTGGAGGCTAAAGAGGTGAGACCTCTTAAAAATTGTTTGTAGGCCCAAGAGGTGAGACCTCTTAAAGATTTTGTGGAGGCCCAAGAGGTGAGACCTCTTAAAGATTTTGTGGAGGCCCAAGAGGTGAGACCTCTTTAAAATTATGTGGAGGCCCAAGAGGTGAGACCTGTTAAAAATTATGTGTAGGCCCAAGAGGTGACACCTCTTAAACATTTTGTGGAGGCCCAAGAGGTGAGACCTCTTAAAGATTTTGTGGAGGCCCAAGAGGTGAGACCTCTTAAAGATTTTGTGGAGGCCCAAGAGGTGAGACCTCTTAAAGATTTTGTGGAGGCCCAAGAGTGAGACCTCTTAAAGATTTGTGGAGGCCCAAGAGGTGAGACCTCTTTAAAATTATGTGGAGGCCCAAGAGGTGAGACCTCTTAAAGATTTTGTGGAGGCCCAAGAGGTGAGACCTCTTAAAGATTTTATGGAGGCCCAAGAGGTGAGACCCTCTTAAAGATTTTGTGGAGGCCCAAGAGGTGAGACCTCTTTAAAATTATGTGGAGGCCCAAGAGGTGAGACCTGTTAAAAATTATGTGGAGGCCCAAGAGGTGAGACCTCTTAAAGATTTGTGGAGGCCAAGAGGTAGACCTCTTAAAGATTTTGTGGAGGCCCAAGAGGTGAGACCTCTTAAACATTTTGTGGCAGGCCCAAGAGGTGAGACCTCTTAAACATTTTGTGGAGGCCAACGAGTGAGACCTCTTAAAGTTTTGTGGAGGCCCAAGAGGTGAGACCTCTTAAGATTTTGTGGAGGCCCAAGAGGTGACAGGTTGGCACTCTTAAAGATTTTTGTGGAGGCCCAAGAGGTGAGACCTCTTAAAGATTTTGTGGAGGCCCAAGAGGTGAGACCTCTTAAAGATTTTGTGGAGGCCCAAGAGGTGAGACCTCTTAAAGATTTTGTGGAGGCCCAAGAGGTGAGACTCTTAAAATTATGTGGAGGCCCAAGAGGTGAGACCTCTTAAAGATTTTGTGGAGGCCCAAGAGGTGAGAGACCTCTTAAAGATTTTGTGGAGGCCCAAGAGGTGAGACCTCTTAAAGATTTTGTGGAGGCCCAAGAGGTGAGACCTCTTTAAAATTATGTGGAGGCCCAAGAGGTGAGACCTGTTAAAAATTATGTGGAGGCCCAAGAGGTGAGACCTCTTAAAGATTTTGTGGAGGCCCAAGAGGTGAGACCTCTTAAAGATTTTGTGGAGGCCAAGAGGTGAGACCTCTTAAAGATTTTGTGGAGGCCCAAGAGGTGAGACCTCTTAAAATTTGTGGAGGCCCAGAGGTGAGACTTTTTGGAGGCCAAGAGGTGAGACTTAAAGATTTTGTGGAGGCCCAAGAGGTGAGACCTCTTAAAGATTTTGTGGAGGCCCAAGAGGTGAGACCTCTTAAAGATTTTGTGGAGGCCCAGAGGTGAGACCCAAGAGGTGAGACCTCTTAAAGATTTTTAAAGATTTTGTGGAGGCCCAAGAGGTGAGACCTCTTAAAGATTTTGTGGAGGCCCAAGAGGTGAGACCTCTTAAAAATTATGTGGAGGCCCAAGAGGTGAGACCTCTTAAAGATTTGTGGAGGCCCAAGAGGTGAGACCTCTTAAAGATTTTGTGCAGGCCCAAGAGGTGAGACCTCTTAAAGATTTTGTGGAGGCCAAGAGGTGAGACTCTTAAAGATTTTGTGGAGGCCCAAGAGGTGAGACCTCTTTAAAAATTATGTGTGGAGGCCCAAGAGGTGAGACCTCTTAAAGATTTTGTGGAGGCCCAAGAGGTGAGACCTCTTAAAATTTGTGGAGCCCAAAGGTGAGAACCTGTTTAAAATTATGTGGAGGCCCAAGAGGTGAGACCTCTTAAAATTATGTGGAGGCCCAAGAGGTGAGACCTCTTAAAAATTATGTGGAGGCCCAAGAGGTGAGACCTCTTAAAGATTTTTGTGCAGGCCGAAGAGGTGAGACCTCTTAAAAATTATGTGGAGGCCCAAGAGGTGAGACCTCTTAAAATTATGTGGAGGCCCAAGAGGTGAGACCTCTTAAAGATTTGTGGAGGCCCAAGAGGTGAGACCTCTTAAACATTTTGTGCAGGCCCAAGAGGTGAGACCTCTTAAACAGTTTTGTGCAGGCCCAAGAGGTGAGACCTCTTAAAATTATGTGGAGGCCCAAGAGGTGAGACCTGTTAAAAATTATGTGGAGGCCCAAGAGGTGAGACCTCTTAAAAATTATGTGGAGGCCCAAGAGGTGAGACCTCTTAAAGATTTTGTGGAGGCCCAAGAGGTGAGACCTCTTAAAGATTTTGTGGAGGCCCAAGAGGTGAGACCTCTTAAAGATTTTGTGGAGGCCCAAGAGGTGAGACCTCTTAAAGATTTTGTGGAGGCCCAAGAGGTGAGACCTCTTAAAAATTATGTGGAGGCCCAAGAGGTGAGACCTGTTAAAAATTATGTGGTAGGCCCAAGAGGTGACACCTCTTAAACATTTTGTGGAGGCCCAAGAGGTGAGACCTCTTAAAGATTTTGTGGAGGCCCAAGAGGTGAGACCTCTTAAAGATTTGTGGAGGCCCAAGAGGTGAGACCCTTTAAGATTTTGTGGAGGCCCAAGAGGTGAGACCTCTTAAAGATTTGTGGAGGCCCAAGAGGTGAGACCTCTTAAAGATTTTGTGGAGGCCCAAGAGGTGAGACCTCTTTAAAATTATGTGGAGGCCCAAGAGGTGAGACCTTTAAAATTTTGTGGCCCAAGAGGTGAGACCTCTTAAACATTTTGTGCAGGCCCAAGAGGTGAGACCTCTTAAATTATGTGGTGAGACCTCTTAAACATTTTGTGGAGGCCCAAAGGTTAAACCTCTTAAAGATTTTGTGGAGGCCCAAGAGGTGAGACCTCTTAAAGATTTGTGGAGGCCCAAGAGGTGAGACCTCTTAAAAATTATGTGGAGGCCCAAGAGGTGAGACCTCTTAAAAATTATGTGGAGGCCCAAGAGGTGAGACCTCTTAAAGATTTTGTGGAGGCCCAAGAGGTGAGACCTCTTAAAAATTATGTGGAGGCCCAAGAGGTGAGACCTCTTAAAAATTATGTGGAGGCCCAAGAGGTGAGACCTCTTAAAGATTTTGTGGAGGCCCAAGAGGTGAGACCTCTTAAACATTTTGTGGCAGGCCCAAGAGGTGAGACCTCTTAAACAGTTTTGTGCAGGCCCAAGAGGTGAGACCTCTTAAAAATTATGTGGAGGCCCAAGAGGTGAGACCTGTTAAAAATTATGTGGAGGCCCAAGAGGTGAGACCTGTTAAAAATTATGTGGAGGCCCAAGAGGTGAGACCTCTTAAAAATTATGTGGAGGCCCAAGAGGTGAGACCTCTTAAACATTTTGTGCAGGCCCAAGAGGTGAGACCTCTTAAAAATTATGTGGAGGCCCAAGAGGTGAGACCTCTTAAAAATTATGTGGAGGCCCAAGAGGTGAGACCTCTTAAACATTTTGTGCAGGCCCAAGAGGTGAGACCTCTTAAAAATTATGTGGAGGCCCAAGAGGTGAGACCTGTTAAAAATTATATGGAGGCCCAAGAGGTGAGACCTCTTAAACATTTTGTGGAGGCCCAAGAGGTGAGCCATAAATATATAAATTTTTCTTATTTACGGAGCAATTCTACGGCGGTTAAGGAGGAGGAGGAGGAGGTGGAGGAGGAAATGGCACTTCATACAGATGGCACTTCACTTTTGGCTGCTTTCCACGGTTGGAGAAGCAAAGTCCGGGTCAATCCACTTGCTGTTCATTTTGATTAGCGTCAGCCTGTCCGCACTGTCGGTTGACAGGCGGCTGCGCTTATCGGTTATAATGCCCCCGGCTGCGCTGAACACCCTTTCTGATAGCACGCTGGCGGCAGGGCAGGCAAGCACCTCCAAGGCGTACAGGGACAGTTCCAGCCACGTGTCCAACTTGGAGACCCAGTAAGTGTAGGACGCCGAGGGATCGGGGAGGACAGGGGTACGGTCTGCCAGGTACTCCCGCAACATCCGCCGATACTTGTCCCTCCTGCTGATAGCGGGCCCCGCAGTGATGGAAGTTGCACGAGGGGGTGCCATGAACGTGTCCCACACCTTGGAGAGTGTTCCCCTGGTGGCTGTGGGCCTGATGGATGTTGTGGGACTCTGGGAGACCCTCTCCTCTCTGCCGCCAGCGATGGTGGGTGGGAAAATCTCCATCATGTTCTGCACGAGTTCCCTCTGGTATTCCAGCAATCGATTCGTCCTCTCCTCTACCGGAATAAAAGAGGAGACGTTATCTTTATACCGGGGGTCCAGGAGTGCGAAGACCCAGTACAGTTTGTTCTCCACTATCCGGACAACACGTGTGTCCCGGGAAAAGCAGCCCAGCATGAAGTCAGCCATGTGTGCCAGACTCTGAATAGGCATGACCTCACTGCCCCCACCAGAAGGATCACTTGCCATTTCCTCCTCTTCCTCTTCCGCCTCCTCTCCGCCCCATCCGCGCTGAACCAATGGGACGCACACAGCCTGACTGCTACCCTCGCCGCCAGCATCCTCCTCCTCTTCCACAGCCACCTCCACGTCGTCCTCCTCCTCATCCTCCTCCTCCTGCAACTGCCACCGTGAAGCAGACAAAAGTGTGGTCTGACTGTGTAGCTCCGTTGCGTCTCCTCCTACCCCCGTCTCCTCTGCGTGCAATGCGTTCTCCCTTATTGCGATGAGCGATTCTTTAAGGACGCCTAGGAGCGGGATGGTTACGCTCACTATAGCGTCCTCGCTGCTGACCTTCTTGGTGGACTCCTCAAAGATACGCAGTACATCGCATATGTCTGCCATCCATGGCCACTCGTGGTTGGCAAACTGAGGGAGCTGAGTTGGAGGCACGCGTGGATTCATAATCTGGTACTCCATCAATGCTCTCTGCTGCTCACACACCCTGGCCAACATGGAATAGGTGGAATTCCAGCGAGTCGGCAGGTCGCACAACAGCCGATGTTCAGGCAAATGGAGGCGTTGCTGGAGTTTTTTTAAGCTAGCAGCAGCTACAGTTGACTTACGAAAGTGAGCGCACAAGCGCCGCACTTTCACCAGTAGCTCTGCCAGGTTGGGGTAAGTCTTTAGAAATTTTTGGACTACCAGATTAAAAACGTGGGCCAGGCATGGTACGTGATTGAGTTCGGCAAGCTCCAGAGCCGCCACCAGGTTACGGCCGTTATCGCACACGACCATGCCTGGTCCTAGCTGCAGCGGCGACAGCCACATCTCCGTCTGCTGCAATATGGCGTCCCTCACCTCTGGGGCGCTGTGCTTCCTGTCGCCCAAGCTGATGAGCTTTAGCACCGCCTGCTGACGTCTCCCCGCGCCAGTGCTGCAACGCTTCCAGCTAGCGGCTGAGGGAGATGTTAAGGCACAGGAGGAGGAGGAGGAGGAGGAGGAGGGGGGTTTATCAGAACCCATGCTGGCAATCTTGGGCGGGGGTGGTAGGTAGGCCGTCTCTGTTTGCGACCCCGTCCCCGCTTCCACTACATTCACCCAGTGTGCCGTCAAAGAGATGTAGCGTCCCTGGCCGCAAGCGCTTGTCCACGAGTCGGTGGTCAAGTGGACCTTTGCGCTGACTGCGTACCTCAGGGCCCGCCTGATGTTACGCGACACGTGCTGGTGCAGGGCGGGGACGGCACTCCGGGAAAAGTAGTGGCGGCTAGGGACGGAATAGCGAGGTGCGGCAGCCGCCATCAGGTCGCGGAAGGCCTGCGTCTCCACAAGCCTAAACGGCAACATCTCCAGGGCCAGCAGTTTGGAGATGTGGCAGTTTAAGGCTTGGGCTTGGGGGTGACTCGAGGCGTACTTCCGCCTGCGGTCGAACGCCTGCGAGATGGACAGTTGATGGGACGAGGAGTGTGAAGGTGCAGGCGAAGAGGCGGGGGAAGGGGAGGCTGAAGGAGAAGGCCCCAAAGTAGCCGAGGCAGAGGCAGATGTGGAGGTGTCCTGGCTGGAGGTCTGGACCGCAGTGGCAGCACACAACAAAGGGGAAGAGGCAGTGGCAGCAGGACCGGGCGCAGGTTGTATTGCGTTTGCTCTCTCCCACTCAGCCCAGTGCTTGACTTCCAAGTGACGCCGCATGCCTGAGGTGGTCAGATTGCTCTTCTCAGAGCCCCTACTCAGTTTTGAGTGGCAGAGTGTGCAAACCGCGCTCAGTTTGTCATCCGCACAAACATTAAAAAATCTCCACACCACAGAAGTACGAGGCCTCGATGGGGGAGCTTCACGCGACTGCCCGCTGCCGGGAACAGCTTCGGCCGTGCTGGCTGTGGCCTCACTACTCTGTCTGGACTGTCCTCTGCCTCTGGACATCCCTCTGCCTGTGGACATCCCTCTGCCTCTGGACATCCCTCTGCCTGTGGACATCCCTCTGCCTGTGGACATCCCTCTGCCTCTTGCTGCCTTTTTCGGTGCTGCGCAGACCACCACCTCTCCACTGCTTTCCCCGCTGGACATCACCCCTGGCCAAGTGGGGTCGGTCATTTCGTCATCCACCACCTCCTCTTCCTCACTCTGCTCCTCCTCCTGCCCACTGGACATTCCAACAGCCTCCCTTGATGGCAACTGCGTCTCATCATCATCATCGCTCATGATAACAGATGCTGGTTCAGGGTCCACATCAGCAGGAGATGGCGAAAACTCAAGTGTTTGGGCATCACTACAAACAAATTCCTCTGCTAGCTCCTGGGATTCTTCCGGCACATCTGAAAAAGGACCCGAAAAGAGCTCCTGGGAGGGGTCAAGGGTGGGATGACTCTGTTGGCCAGGTGTGGAGGAAGGAGGGTCAGAGTGAGACTGTGTGGATGACTGGCTGGTGGACAACTGTGTGGAAGCGCTATCGGCTATCCATTGCACCACCTGTTCAACCTGCTCAGGCCTCAACAGCGGTGTAACTCGCCCCCTGCTTAACTGTCCCATAAAGGCAGGGATTCTGGATAAGTGTGATCCTGGCTGACCCTCACCAGCACGCATTGTATCCCCACTGGCTTCAACAAGGCCACCAACAGCATTTCCGCGCCCCCGTCCTCGTCCACGTCCGATTCCGCTAGCCCCCCTCCGCATTTTATTTTTTTTTGGTTGCAAATACAATATTTGGGTATATAATTAGGTATGTGAAATAATTTAGCAAGAGAACGCACAGTACAGTGGCCAATTAAAAGGCCTAGATATTGTATATTTCAAGGTACACAGCCGTGTAGTAACTGAACAGACGGTGGGTATTTACACCAGGTATGTGAAAAAATTTAGCAAGAGAACGCACAGTACAGTGGCCTATTAAAAGGCCTAGATATTGTATATTTCAAGGTACACAGCCGTGTAGTAACTGAACAGACGGTGGGTATTTACACCAGGTATGTGAAATAATTTAGCAAGAGAACGCACAGTACAGTGGCCTATTAAAAGGCCTAGATATTGTATATTTCAAGGTACACAGCCGTGTAGTAACTGAACAGACGGTGGGTATTTACACCAGGTATGTGAAATAATTTAGCAAGAGAACGCACAGTACAGTGGCCAATTAAAAGGCCTAGATATTGTATATTTCAAGGTACACAGCCGTGTAGTAACTGAACAGACGGTGGGTATTTACACCAGGTATGTGAAATAATTTAGCAAGAGAACGCACAGTACAGTGGCCAATTAAAAGGCCTAGATATTGTATATTTCAAGGTACACAGCCGTGTAGTAACTGAACAGACGGTGGGTATTTACACCAGGTATGTGAAATAATTTAGCAAGAGAACGCACAGTACAGTGGCCTATTAAAAGGCCTAGATATTGTATATTTCAAGGTACACAGCCGTGTAGTAACTGAACAGACGGTGGGTATTTACACCAGGTATGTGAAATAATTTAGCAAGAGAACGCACAGTACAGTGGCCAATTAAATGGCCTAGATATTGTATATTTCAAGGTACACAGCCGTGTAGTAACTGAACAGACGGTGGGTATTTACACCAGGTATGTGAAATAATTTAGCAAGAGAACGCACAGTACAGTGGCCTATTAAAAGGCCTAGATATTGTATATTTCAAGGTACACAGCCGTGTAGTAACTGAACAGACGGTGGGTATTTACACCAGGTATGTGAAATAATTTAGCAAGAGAACGCACAGTACAGTGGCCTATTAAAAGGCCTAGATATTGTATATTTCAAGGTACACAGCCGTGTAGTAACTGAACAGACGGTGGGTATTTACACCAGGTATGTGAAATAATTTAGCAAGAGAACGCACAGTACAGTGGCCTATTAAAAGGCCTAGATATTGTATATTTCAAGGTACACAGCCGTGTAGTAACTGAACAGACGGTGGGTATTTACACCAGGTATGTGAAATAATTTAGCAAGAGAACGCACAGTACAGTGGCCAATTAAATGGCCTAGATATTGTATATTTCAAGGTACACAGCCGTGTAGTAACTGAACAGACGGTGGGTATTTACACCAGGTATGTGAAATAATTTAGCAAGAGAACGCACAGTACAGTGGCCAATTAAATGGCCTAGATATTGTATATTTCAAGGTACACAGCCGTGTAGTAACTGAACAGACGGTGGGTATTTACACCAGGTATGTGAAATAATTTAGCAAGAGAACGCACAGTACAGTGGCCTATTAAAAGGCCTAGATATTGTATATTTCAAGGTACACAGCCGTGTAGTAACTGAACAGACGGTGGGTATTTACACCAGGTATGTGAAATAATTTAGCAAGAGAACGCACAGTACAGTGGCCTATTAAAAGGCCTAGATATTGTATATTTCAAGGTACACAGCCGTGTAGTAACTGAACAGACGGTGGGTATTTACACCAGGTATGTGAAATAATTTAGCAAGAGAACGCACAGTACAGTGGCCTATTAAAAGGCCTAGATATTGTATATTTCAAGGTACACAGCCGTGTAGTAACTGAACAGACGGTGGGTATTTACACCAGGTATGTGAAATAATTTAGCAAGAGAACGCACAGTACAGTGGCCAATTAAATGGCCTAGATATTGTATATTTCAAGGTACACAGCCGTGTAGTAACTGAACAGACGGTGGGTATTTACACCAGGTATGTGAAATAATTTAGCAAGAGAACGCACAGTACAGTGGCCTATTAAAAGGCCTAGATATTGTATATTTCAAGGTACACAGCCGTGTAGTAACTGAACAGACGGTGGGTATTTACACCAGGTATGTGAAATAATTTAGCAAGAGAACGCACAGTACAGTGGCCTATTAAAAGGCCTAGATATTGTATATTTCAAGGTACACAGCCGTGTAGTAACTGAACAGACGGTGGGTATTTACACCAGGTATGTGAAATAATTTAGCAAGAGAACGCACAGTACAGTGGCCAATTAAATGGCCTAGATATTGTATATTTCAAGGTACACAGCCGTGTAGTAACTGAACAGACGGTGGGTATTTACACCAGGTATGTGAAATAATTTAGCAAGAGAACGCACAGTACAGTGGCCAATTAAAAGGCCTAGATATTGTATATTTCAAGGTACACAGCCGTGTAGTAACTGAACAGACGGTGGGTATTTACACCAGGTATGTGAAATAATTTAGCAAGAGAACGCACAGTACAGTGGCCTATTAAAAGGCCTAGATATTGTATATTTCAAGGTACACAGCCGTGTAGTAACTGAACAGACGGTGGGTATTTACACCAGGTATGTGAAATAATTTAGCAAGAGAACGCACAGTACAGTGGCCAATTAAATGGCCTAGATATTGTATATTTCAAGGTACACAGCCGTGTAGTAACTGAACAGACGGTGGGTATTTACACCAGGTATGTGAAATAATTTAGCAAGAGAACGCACAGTACAGTGGCCAATTAAATGGCCTAGATATTGTATATTTCAAGGTACACAGCCGTGTAGTAACTGAACAGACGGTGGGTATTTACACCAGGTATGTGAAATAATTTAGCAAGAGAACGCACAGTACAGTGGCCAATTAAAAGGCCTAGATATTGTATATTTCAAGGTACACAGCCGTGTAGTAACTGAACAGACGGTGGGTATTTACACCAGGTATGTGAAATAATTTAGCAAGAGAACGCACAGTACAGTGGCCTATTAAAAGGCCTAGATATTGTATATTTCAAGGTACACAGCCGTGTAGTAACTGAACAGACGGTGGGTATTTACACCAGGTATGTGAAATAATTTAGCAAGAGAACGCACAGTACAGTGGCCTATTAAAAGGCCTAGATATTGTATATTTCAAGGTACACAGCCGTGTAGTAACTGAACAGACGGTGGGTATTTACACCAGGTATGTGAAATAATTTAGCAAGAGAACGCACAGTACAGTGGCCTATTAAAAGGCCTAGATATTGTATATTTCAAGGTACACAGCCGTGTAGTAACTGAACAGACGGTGGGTATTTACACCAGGTATGTGAAATAATTTAGCAAGAGAACGCACAGTACAGTGGCCTATTAAAAGGCCTAGATATTGTATATTTCAAGGTACACAGCCGTGTAGTAACTGAACAGACGGTGGGTATTTACACCAGGTATGTGAAATAATTTAGCAAGAGAACGCACAGTACAGTGGCCAATTAAATGGCCTAGATATTGTATATTTCAAGGTACACAGCCGTGTAGTAACTGAACAGACGGTGGGTATTTACACCAGGTATGTGAAATAATTTAGCAAGAGAACGCACAGTACAGTGGCCAATTAAAAGGCCTAGATATTGTATATTTCAAGGTACACAGCCGTGTAGTAACTGAACAGACGGTGGGTATTTACACCAGGTATGTGAAATAATTTAGCAAGAGAACGCACAGTACAGTGGCCAATTAAATGGCCTAGATATTGTATATTTCAAGGTACACAGCCGTGTAGTAACTGAACAGACGGTGGGTATTTACACCAGGTATGTGAAATAATTTAGCAAGAGAACGCACAGTACAGTGGCCAATTAAATGGCCTAGATATTGTATATTTCAAGGTACACAGCCGTGTAGTAACTGAACAGACGGTGGGTATTTACACCAGGTATGTGAAATAATTTAGCAAGAGAACGCACAGTACAGTGGCCTATTAAAAGGCCTAGATATTGTATATTTCAAGGTACACAGCCGTGTAGTAACTGAACAGACGGTGGGTATTTACACCAGGTATGTGAAATAATTTAGCAAGAGAACGCACAGTACAGTGGCCAATTAAAAGGCCTAGATATTGTATATTTCAAGGTACACAGCCGTGTAGTAACTGAACAGACGGTGGGTATTTACACCAGGTATGTGAAATAATTTAGCAAGAGAACGCACAGTACAGTGGCCTATTAAAAGGCCTAGATATTGTATATTTCAAGGTACACAGCCGTGTAGTAACTGAACAGACGGTGGGTATTTACACCAGGTATGTGAAATAATTTAGCAAGAGAACGCACAGTACAGTGGCCAATTAAATGGCCTAGATATTGTATATTTCAAGGTACACAGCCGTGTAGTAACTGAACAGACGGTGGGTATTTACACCAGGTATGTGAAATAATTTAGCAAGAGAACGCACAGTACAGTGGCCTATTAAAAGGCCTAGATATTGTATATTTCAAGGTACACAGCCGTGTAGTAACTGAACAGACGGTGGGTATTTACACCAGGTATGTGAAATAATTTAGCAAGAGAACGCACAGTACAGTGGCCTATTAAAAGGCCTAGATATTGTATATTTCAAGGTACACAGCCGTGTAGTAACTGAACAGACGGTGGGTATTTACACCAGGTATGTGAAATAATTTAGCAAGAGAACGCACAGTACAGTGGCCTATTAAAAGGCCTAGATATTGTATATTTCAAGGTACACAGCCGTGTAGTAACTGAACAGACGGTGGGTATTTACACCAGGTATGTGAAATAATTTAGCAAGAGAACGCACAGTACAGTGGCCAATTAAAAGGCCTAGATATTGTATATTTCAAGGTACACAGCCGTGTAGTAACTGAACAGACGGTGGGTATTTACACCAGGTATGTGAAATAATTTAGCAAGAGAACGCACAGTACAGTGGCCAATTAAAAGGCCTAGATATTGTATATTTCAAGGTACACAGCCGTGTAGTAACTGAACAGACGGTGGGTATTTACACCAGGTATGTGAAATAATTTAGCAAGAGAACGCACAGTACAGTGGCCAATTAAAAGGCCTAGATATTGTATATTTCAAGGTACACAGCCGTGTAGTAACTGAACAGACGGTGGGTATTTACACCAGGTATGTGAAATAATTTAGCAAGAGAACGCACAGTACAGTGGCCAATTAAAAGGCCTAGATATTGTATATTTCAAGGTACACAGCCGTGTAGTAACTGAACAGACGGTGGGTATTTACACCAGGTATGTGAAATAATTTAGCAAGAGAACGCACAGTACAGTGGCCTATTAAAAGGCCTAGATATTGTATATTTCAAGGTACACAGCCGTGTAGTAACTGAACAGACGGTGGGTATTTACACCAGGTATGTGAAATAATTTAGCAAGAGAACGCACAGTACAGTGGCCAATTAAAAGGCCTAGATATTGTATATTTCAAGGTACACAGCCGTGTAGTAACTGAACAGACGGTGGGTATTTACACCAGGTATGTGAAATAATTTAGCAAGAGAACGCACAGTACAGTGGCCTATTAAAAGGCCTAGATATTGTATATTTCAAGGTACACAGCCGTGTAGTAACTGAACAGACGGTGGGTATTTACACCAGGTATGTGAAATAATTTAGCAAGAGAACGCACAGTACAGTGGCCTATTAAAAGGCCTAGATATTGTATATTTCAAGGTACACAGCCGTGTAGTAACTGAACAGACGGTGGGTATTTACACCAGGTATGTGAAATAATTTAGCAAGAGAACGCACAGTACAGTGGCCTATTAAAAGGCCTAGATATTGTATATTTCAAGGTACACAGCCGTGTAGTAACTGAACAGACGGTGGGTATTTACACCAGGTATGTGAAATAATTTAGCAAGAGAACGCACAGTACAGTGGCCAATTAAAGGCCTAGATATTGTATATTTCAAGGTACACAGCCGTGTAGTAACTGAACAGACGGTGGGTATTTACACCAGGTATGTGAAATAATTTAGCAAGAGAACGCACAGTACAGTGGCCAATTAAATGGCCTAGATATTGTATATTTCAAGGTACACAGCCGTGTAGTAACTGAACAGACGGTGGGTATTTACACCAGGTATGTGAAATAATTTAGCAAGAGAACGCACAGTACAGTGGCCAATTAAAAGGCCTAGATATTGTATATTTCAAGGTACACAGCCGTGTACTAACTGAACAGACGGTGGGTATTTACACCTGGTATACAAAAAGGGTATTGCAGGCACACAGAACCCAGAACACTAGAGCCAAATAAACTGTATTTAAAAAAATAAAATAAAATTCACAGCCGTATACTGCCAGATCAGATGGTGCATATACACACTAGTTATATAACAGGGTTTTTCAGCCAAAAAGAACGCTGAACAGTAGTGCCAAATATAGTTTGGTATGTAGCAGAGCACCTAATACACCACTAATGCCTCTCTCTGTCCCTACTCCAGCAGCTATCCCTGAATACGGCAGCCGTTCTCTGTAAAGTGTATCTTGTAGTAAAGCTATCACTGTAGTGCACTATAGTAGCCCTGATAAGGGCTTTTAATCACGCTCCTGCCTGTCCAACTGCTAAAACCTGTCTGTCCCTTCTCCAGCCTCTGTCCCTGACTAAGTTCACGCAGCATATGCGTACGAGCAGGAAGAGCTGAGTTTTTAATATTCGAGGTCACATGGTTTTTCCAGCCAATCCATGTAGACGCTGTTTTCGCGCTGCCAGCGTGCTCAGCGTGCCTGTCATACCCCCCCTGCATGTTGATTGGTGGAAAAAGAGCGCCAGGGAAGGTGGGAGGGGAAACGAATTCTAAGTGCGCCATCGCCGTTATACTCGATTGAAATCGAGTATGCCGAATAGCGTAGTATTCGATCGAATACCGGCTCGATCGAACACTACTCGCTCATCTCTATTATTCATCATAGTCTGGCAAATGTCACCTTTCCGGAGACCATACATTTTAATGCTAGACAGGAAAGAATCTCTGCACAGCTTTAAAATTAAGTTTTGAACAAATCGACTTTGAATCTTCAATCCAAAGTTCGATTCGCTGAACACTAGTAGTTACATGCATACATTTCACAAAGTTAACTTCAGTCGAATGTATTTGGTCAGAATAAATTTACCTCAAATCAAAAGTGTCACCATTGTCTTGAAAAGTTATGTATGATACTCTGAGGTCACCTAGAACTCTATGCAAGCTTTCAAGCTCTTTGACACCAAGACAGCATTAGTAATCTGAAAGCTACAGCGACATATATGGCTATAAGTAAATATATGGTAGTGGGTGGTAAGAAACAGCATGTTTTATAACACACAGCATAGTTGGTTTATTTTTTAACTCTTTAATAACTAGACATGAAAAGGCCTTATCAGTTTTGCAATGTTTTCTACATAACACATTGGACTTTTTATGCTTGTTAATTCTTTTTTTCTTTTTTAGTTTGATTTTATGAAAACTACAAAAAATGAATAAATAAAAATATAAAATAATAAAAAGTCTTTTTTAAACAAAAGCTCCCTATTCTTTAAAAAATGCAAACAGGCACCATAATAAATTAAAATGAGTTCCCTATTCTGTGTTTTAATATATATGTATAGTATATATGTGATATGTGATGTGTATAGTTTTATAGTTTCATTTATTTATTTTTTATTTGTATTTAGTTTTTTTTTTACTTATTTTTCCCTTTTATTTTCCCGAAGAGGTTCATAAAATACCTCTGGGGACACTGACACCTTTTTTTTTTTTTTTTGCACTTTTTCTACTGTAAATGGTACATTCAAAAGAGCCCCACTTACAGGTGAAAATAGCCCCCTGTGAGGTCATTGTACACATAGAGATCTGCTAAGACCCTGTAGCTCTGCTATGCAAAACACTTAGCCTCTTCCTCTATTCACTGCATAGTGATCATTAAATACTATGTGCAGATAAAAGGAGAAGGCTAATTAACCACTTCTGTCTTTCCCTCTTAGTGTCACTTACAGTTGGGTTACCATGCCATACCTTTAACATGCCATACCATTAAAGTGCTGCATCAATCACCGGACATGTAAGTTTTACCACTTTAAGGTGTACTACTCACTAATAAATAAAGCATAGCACTATATATGAGGACTGACTAATGTTTCTGAATTAGAATAATCTGCAATATCAAAGAGGACGTTTTAGAGAATTACTTATTTGCTCAGTTATCATGTTTAAAAGGTTTATGTAATCAAAATGTCTGCTTTCTTGGTTAGTTCTGATTTATTTAAATTATCCATTGGAAAAGGCAGAAGTGAGAGCCGCATATGTCAAAGTGTTTAATAGGACATCACCACTTCATGACTTTCTCAGAGCCATAACTGTTTTAGTTTTCCATTCACATAGACATATAGGCTTATTTTTTATAGGACACGTTGGACTTTCTAATGGCACCATTTAATATTGTGAAGATGATGTAACAAGAGATAATGTAGTAGGAAGCTTTAAGAAAATTCTAAAATGTAAATGTGCCATAGTTTTATGGGTTTCATTTTAATGGTGTTCCCTATATGATAAAACTGACCTGTTCCCTTAATTCTCTGGTCATTATGATCAAAGTAATGGTACATTTATTCAGTTTTTTTCATAGTTTAATACAGAAAAAAAATTTGGAAAATATATATTTCTTTCTTTACTTAACCCTAATATGAGCCCCCCCCCCATAACTTTTTTTTTATATATTTCTATCTACAGAGCTTTTAGAGGGCTCATGTGTTGTTGGATGAAATGTAGTTTTTACTGATACCTCATTGGAGTGTGTAGGACTTTTTGATCACTTTTCATTTCTTTTTTGGGAGAGGAACCAACAAAAAACCTGCAAATCGGCCATTTTGATTCTTTTCCATTATGGTGTTCACTGTAAAGGATAAACATGTTTATATTGTCATGGGGAAAAGGGGATGATTTTAATTATAATTTTAATTTTATTTTTTATATTTATTTTTTTAACTTCTCTACTATCTTTTTTAAGCGCCCATCCCCTCTTACATTGCAATTAATTAGTTTTGTAGTGTATAAAATATTTGGTATTTTCTCATGAAGCCCTACCACCTACTGGAACTCTTTAAAGAGATCCAAGCTATTACAGAGAATGAATGGCTTCTCCATGCAGGGAAGACATTTGGGCCCTAGGAACGCTGCACTCCCAGGGAAAGCTACCTCAGATGCTATGGTCAAAATCAAAATTTACCATGGCATATGAGAGGTTAAATGTCTGTGATTGGCAATATCACTGATTGCAGACATTAGCACCAGATGTCTGTTATGTGAAATAGCAGGCACCCTGTAGTTATGGCACCCACTCCGCTCTGGAGTCGGTGCCCTCTATAAAGAGATGACATGTTGTACATGGCACATTTCATCAAGGGGTTAAACAACCTCTGCAATCTGGATAGCCGTTTCTTTAAACAATAATCTGTTAGCAATCTCTTAAGCAGAAATATGTATGCTACCCATTGTAATAAAATGAAAGTATAATATGTGGCAAAACTGAGCACTTTATATCAAGGAAGCAGTGGTTCTCTGCCCTAGTTTATACAGGGGTCCTAAGGAGGGATTCCTATTATGTCCATAATAGGGCATATTGGTAAGTGTTCCTTGTGGACATCTTTAAAGAAAGGCTTACATTGCCAAACTGAGCATCTTAATTAATTTACTATAATGTCCCATAAAAAATGTACATATTTTATGGTACATGAAAATTTTTATTTCTGAGTATTACGCTCATCCTATAGAGTACCACTTGAATATAGTTGTAGGGAACTTTTTTTATTATGTACACCTTAAATTATTCAACAATGAAGGCTAAATGAAGGCATTCATAATAACTTTAAACAAATTAAACCTAAACCTTTTGTGTTTTTTTCTTTTTTATTAATTAATTCCAGTTCCCAGGCTTAATAATCTGTGCCTAATCCTTAAATTCTTAATAGAAAACGAGAAACTCTTAAGAGCTAAGATAAATTACCTTAAATAACTTTAATAACTTAAATCAGGCAAAATATTTAAATGGCATATAAAGTTTTTCTGAAACTTATGCCCAACATTTGTAAGTGATTTTAAAAGGTTAATGTTTTATATTAATAGCACATTGGGGTCCATATTGATTTATATATAATGAATAATTTGTGCAGTAGCCATAATTAATTAGGCAATGTCTGCATGATACATTAATTTTTATATCTACTGTTTACTCATTCATTCACTAATTTTACACTGATCAAATACTAATGTGTGCAATTATCTCGCAATTTAAGATTTTGCTAATTTTTATGTTACAAATGGAATGAGTACTTGAGTAATTTTCTTTTGGGCTGCTTATTCATCTAGCATTTAAATAATCCAGTCATCTTCTGGAGTGTTCTTCAAAGGAAGATGCTAGATTTCTAGCATTTTAAGAGTGAATTTTCTTATTTAGCAATATAAAATATTTATAAATCTAAGTCTATCTATCTGTCTATTTATCTATGATATCTATCTATTGACTCTATTTTTATTTATCATCTATATTTCTATATCAGCTACAGTTATCAAATATATAGGCAATATGGCCCCTTTTTGCAAAATATATCATCCAAAATTCATTAGTATAAACAGCATTAGCAATTTAACAATTAGAATAAAGTCAAGTTATCCTTGGGAAAGTTAAATATGAAGAAACCATGAGAAGTGGAGTAAGTATTGCAAGGCCTTGCACGCTTGTGGAAGGAAGATGTTCCTACAAAACCATGGATTAACCAGAAATGGACAGAAATGGACTTTCCCAGGAATGGAAGGTTGAAGCCACTATAGGTTACTGTCATTGTTAAACTGCTAATTTAATGTTTATACTAATGGATTTCGCACAATATATTTCATAATAACTTTATTTGACTACTCTGTGTATGATTATAAAAGAAGAAACACCAAGATACATACATACACCCAAGGTAATTAAAGAGGTTCTCCTGTAATAATTAAAAATGTCTTTTGGCAATTTTAGATATTCTAGAATGTGAGTAGAACTGGTTGTCACTACTTGCAGAGTTGCCTAGGGAGGTTAAAGTGTGGGGCCTCACTACAGACTAATCGCTGGCACTTGCATATACTATATATTGGTGACTTTTTCCTGTCAGACATCTGAGCAATGAGGATATATTATAGACTGGATCAGATTATTACCATCAATTGTAGACTAGTATACTGTGTAGTGAGGCCCCACCCCCTCACACTACTAAGCAGCTCTGCAAGTTGAAGCAACCAGTCCTGCTCATATTTTAGGATAGGTTGCTCGCAGCCATTTTAAATTATTCCCGGAGAACCACTTTAAATAGTTGTATGGCCCACTATATCTATCTATCTATCTATCTATCTATCTATCTATCTATCTATCTATTCATATGTGTACTAATGTATGCCTACCAATTAGACATATGTTGAAAACTAGAACAAAAATTCATCATGACTGACTTCATTACCAACTTTTTCAAACATATGATGGCAAATTATAACACCTTTCTGGGGGATTATGGTTATGTACAGTATCTATCTTTTGGAGCCAAAATGTCCACACTGAGGCAATTGATGGCAAAAAATCACTCTTTACAAAAAGGGAGATGAGTTAATAATAGATACAGTATTCACCATGTATATCATTGCTATTCCAATGCTTTGTTTTCTTGGATACAGCAGAGGCGTCACATTGCATATGAACACTATTTTAAATCATTATAAGAATTATGGGACTTAACACATAAGCTCTACAACTTTTATTATTTTATAAAATGTTCCCCCTTGAGCAAATTATAAGGGATAATTCCTAATTAAAATCCACCAAAAATATATTTAGAATATTGGTTACTTCTCATCTGTAGATTTTGAGAGAATTGTGTTGTTCTGCAAAAAGTATGCAAATGCCAAGTTTTGGTATTCTTTAATTTCTAATTATAGAAAATTTACTAAATTTGGTTGTTAAAGATTTCAGATTTTATAAATAAGCAGGCTAATTGGCAAATCAGAGAGGAGGGAATTTCCCATCAATATAGCCATATGACGGCTTATGTTTTCCGGGACAATTTGTTAATGTTAATGGTACAGTTTTGAGTTACACATAACTTACTGATTAAAGGGTTTCTGTAACCAGTTTTGGGCATATAAAACAGGATGACATTTGCAATGTGCAAATGTCACCTGATGCCCAAACTGGTAATAATTTTTTTACTGGTGCCCCCGTTTTTGTAATAAATGAACTTTTGTAATATGTAAATTAATCTCACTAGGTGCAAGGGGCGGTAACCCTGCACCTAGGAGCGCCGTTTCCCTACCTTTATTCACGCCCCCTTTTCTTGTGATGGACAGGGCCAGGCAGCTCGCTCTATGTGCTCCTGGCCCTGTCCGTGCTGGAAATCCCGCGCCTGCGCCGTGCGGACTTCATTCGGCGCAGGCGCAGTGAGTGCCGATGGCTGCCGGGCTCCCAGCTTCCTCACTGCGCCTGCGCCGCCTTCTCTTCCGGGTGTACTGTGACGTCATCGCCGCAGGCGCAGTGAGGAAGCCGGGAGCCTGGCAGCCATCGGCACTCACTGCGCCTGCGCCGAATGAAGTCCGCACGGCGCAGGCGCGGGATTTCCAGCACGGACAGGGCCAGGAGCACATAGAGCGAGCTGCCTGGCCCTGTCCATCACAAGAAAAGGGGGCGTGAATAAAGGTAGGGAAACGGCGCTCCTAGGTGCAGGGTTACCGCCCCTTGCACCTAGTGAGATTAATTTACATATTACAAAAGTTCATTTATTACAAAAACGGGGGCACCAGTAAAAAAATTATTACCAGTTTGGGCATCAGGTGACATTTGCACATTGCAAATGTCATCCTGTTTTATATGCCCAAAACTGGTGACAGAAACCCTTTAACTTTTATTAATGTTATTAATTCCACTGAGTTTTTAATGTTATAAACTTTGTAGCTTTCATTTTTTGGCATAAATAACTTTATAAATTATCTTGGTCAGTGTATTTACAGTGATACCAAATATATATAGTTTTTTTATTATCATTTACCACTTTTGCACAATAACACCTATTTTTTAAGGGGGTTTGCATTGTTAAATCCCAAGACTCTTATTTTTTTTTTTTATTCTACTAAGCTTTGTGATTATTTTTACTTGGCTTCATTATTCATTGTTGATTTTAGGATACACTTTTTCATTGAAAAGCTTTTTTTAATATAAAATGTGTATTTTTTAACTTGGAGTTTTTTTTTTATTTAATGAAGGTTTAACTTTCTTTTAACCATTTACTAGTCCCACAAGGGGACTTTAACAAGCGATTTTTTGATTGCTCCTATCATACACTGCACTGCTTATGTGGTATAGTGTATTAAACTATCAGTGCTATACTGACACTCACCAGCTGGCTACGTTTAGGAAGTACAGCTTGATAATGTACACTGCAGATGGGCCTGGTAATTTTTGGAATATTTTCTAATAAGCTGCTCATTAGTACTACAAACAAATGTCTTTAAAAATGAATATTAAATACTGTCTGAGTAAACAACCACCCAAAGCCTTAGAAAAATGCTAAAAAATTATGGCAGCTTTTACATGGCAAAAAGGGCACAAAGCACAATATATGTCATGCAAGTCTGGACATTTGACTGTAGCTTATACTTTTGGAGTAATTTGCCAGGATTTTGGCCCCAAATAAACTCTTTATTCTACCTTCAGTAGTAGCAGCAGGAAATTATACTTCTCTTCTATGGTATTGTCAGATTCTGATCATTTAAATTATAAGACTGAAATATATAGTTCCATATTATACAAGTAGAGGTTCACCTCAGGCTTATTTTCAGTGAACTCATACTTTATCATAGTATTTTACAATATGCTACATTAGCGGTAAAATGTTAAATCTATCTGACAGTTATAGAACAATTGAGATGCATATGGTATATGCCAACAGTGTGAAATACTGTACAATGAAAGAAAGAGGTCTTAAGAGAAATATCTACACATATACAGTCCTCACACATATGTATTATATATTATGCATTATAGCAAAATATGTTTTTCTAGTTAACTTATCTCCATGATTATGAATAATTTTTTGTGTTTAGATATATTAAAAAATGATATCACTTGATTTAAAAAAGATGATGTCAGTATAGTGTCACCTGCTGCTTCTTTTAAACAACCTAGGTCTACCTCAGTAAAACCACATTTCCACTGAATGATATTGGCTCTACCCTACTCTATTCTACATACCTTTGCTAGCTTTTGACACCAGGTACTTTGTTTTTCACTGTAGGTATGATACCCCCTCAATCTATTTGGTTGTCATAGGAATGCGATATGACAATGCGTTGACTTCATTGCCAATGTGACAAACACATACACACAGAACCATAGAGGATATAAAAGGAACGTTGTTCTTGATTCTTGGCTGTTTCCAACTGTACTTTCACAATTAATCAGGGTGTGGCTTTGGGGGCTGCAATATATTGCAAAGACTGATAGTCAGCAAGTTTTTCACATGACTTGCATGATATTGCATTGGCTCGCTTGGGACCTCATTAGATATAGAAGCAAAACAGCACTATGTTCCTACCACAACTTTTGCCATGTGGAAAACAAAAATAGGTAGAGTCAAATACAGATAAACCAGTTCCATATAGTGGAAAAATTGCTTTAATGTGTCCAGGGGGACACACATGCTCAATGCTTCTTAGAAACAGCAGGTGGCAACATATTAAAATTATTCTAAGAATATTTAGGGAAAGCTTAAATAAAAAAAATTATAATAAAGAGCTAACTATAAACTATATTTTCCACTGGAAACATCTTTAACAGTGTCTATCTGACCTATGAAAATAAATTGGAACAGCTATAGAAAATAAAAATTAATCTGGCAATACTAACTAAATATAGCAAACATTTTGGTTGAGGGCGGTGATAAGGTTGGATTCAACAAGACAACAATATTAATCACCAACTGTTAAATCATTACGAGAATAAAGAAATATTCACTTTGCATTTGAGAGCAGTGCTTTTTAGATATAGTGGCAATTCTAAATGTCTGTTTTTAATGAATCAATAGGGGTATTCATTCACTACAAAATCAACAAACTGCTTTTACTTATTTCATTAGGAAAAAATGAGAAAAAAAATAACCACCAGCTTTCCATCGACCAAATTGATCCATGATCAGACTATTCAGTTAGTAAATAAAATGAATGTGTTCCAATTAGCTGACATATATATAGATATTTCCAGAAGGTTTTCTTTGTCATCTCTTTTAGCAAGCAAAGTGATGACTTTAGACTGGATGGATAGTTATGGAAGCTTAAGTATGTAATCATGCTTCATTCCTCAAAGAAAGAAAGAACAAGAGCTCCTATGAATCAATAGCTGAACAAATACTAGTACACAGCTTAGAACATTAGTCAATAAATGCCTGACAAAAATAAAAACATTTTCAATGTGTATGCTGCTATAATGTTATATCTTGATAGTCGTTCACATTTCTTTTCCAAAAAATGTCATTAATGACTTTACTTTTGCCTTTTACTTTCAAATTGATAGTTCTGATATTGAGTATTTTCAACATTTAAGGCTACTTTCACACTTGCGTTTGCAGGATCCGTTTGTGAGATCCGTCTAGGCCAGGCATCCCCAAACTGTGGCCCTCCAGCTGTTGTAAAACTACAACTCCCACCATGCCCTGCTGTAGGCTAATAGCTGTAGGCCGTCTGGGCATGCTGGGAGTTGTAGTTTTACAACATCTGGAGGGCCGCAGTTTGGGGATGCCTGGTCTAGGCTCTCACAAACGGATCCGTTATGAAAATACAAACGTCTGCATCCGTTCTGAACGGATGTTTGTATTATATTTTACATAGCCAAGACGGATCCGTCATGAACTCCATTGAAAGTCTGTTTTGTCAGACAAAATGGATCTGTCCTCATTGACTTACATTGTGAGTCATGACGGATCCATTTGGATAAGTTTCCGTCAAGCGGATACCAAAACGCTGCAGGCAGCGTTTTAGTGTCCGCCTCCAAAATGGAATGGAGACTGAACTGAAGCAAACCGAAGCAAACTGATGCATTCTGAACGGATTATTTTCCATTCAGAATGCATTAGGACTAAAGATGAGCGAGCATACTCGTCCGAGCTTGGTGCTCATTCGAGTATTAGGGTACTCGTAAGTTCTCGCTGCTCGGACGAGTATCTCGCCATGCTTGAGGAAATGGCAACTTCCGCATCGTGCTTTTTTGGCACCTATAAACACAGCCAATCACAAGCCAGGAGACTCTACGGTACACCCAGCATCACGTGGGGCCCTTACATGTCGATAGCAGGGGTTGGCTGGCCTGATCAGGTGACCCTGGAATATACTAGTGACTGGCCGCGGTGCTCAGCTCAGATGCCGTCTGGATGTCGTTAGGGATAGAGCTGCTGCGTTTCAGGGAGAGTGTCAGGGCCTGCATTTAGTTCTCTGTTAGGCAGGAATCACCCACAAAGAAACCAACAGCCCTTCTAAGGGCTAGAAGACATTTTTTTGTCTCCTGGCTTGGCTGACTGGCTGGCACTAGTAGTGTAGCTATCGCCATATATAACCCCCTTTTTTAATGTTATATCTCAGTGATACAAATCCATTGCACACAGCAGTGTGGAACCATTCTGTGTGTCACAGTTCAGTACACTCACTATTTTCTGTCCAGGTGACACTTTCTGTACATCACTGAATACAACAAAGTCTTTTGCTGCCTGTCACGTGTATAGCTTGATCCCAAAAATCTCTGTGCGACATTTGTCTGGGTCGCAGTCTAAATAGCTACCGTCACTAGGGTGTCAGTTAGCTCTACGATAGTTTCTGCATGTCACGTTCCAAAAAAAAAACAAAAATCCAAAACAAAATATACAAAAAAAATTAGTTTTTTTGTTGTTTTAGCTCAGTGATATAAATCCATTTCACACAGCTGCGTGTAACCTTTCTGTGTGTCACAGTTCAGCACACTCACTTTAATCCATATATTCTTTCCAGGTGACACTTTCTGTAAGTCACAGAATACAACCAAGTCATTTGCTACCTGTCACGTATACAGCTTGATCCTAAAAATCTCTGTGCGACATTTGTCTGGGTCGCAGTCTAAATAGCCACTGTTAGTAGGGTGTCAGTCAGCTCTACGATAGTTTCTGCACGTCACGTTCCAAAAAAAACAAAACTAAAAAAAATATATAAAAAAAATAATTAGTTGTATTTGTTGTTTTAGCTCAGTGATACAAATCAATTTCACACAGCTGCGTGTAACCTTTCTGTGTGTCACAGTTCAGCACACTCACTCCAATCCATATATTCTGTCCAGGTGACACTTTCTGTACGTCACAGAATACAACCAAGTAATTTGCTACCTGTCACGTATATAGCTTGATCCTAAAAATCTCTGTGCGACATTTGTCTGGGTCGCAGTCTAAATAGCCACCGTCAGTAGGGTGTCAGTCAGCTCTACGATAGTTTCTGCACGTCATATTCCAAAAAAACAAAACTAAAAGAAAAATATTAAAAAAATATATAAAAATAATTAGTTGTATTTGTTGTTTTAGCTCAGTGATACAAATCCATTTCACACAGCTGCGTGTAACCTTTCTGTGTGTCACAGTTCAGCACACTCACTCCAATCCATATATTATGTCCAGGTGACACTTTCTGTACGTCACAGAATACAACCAAGTCATTTGCTACCTGTCACGTATACAGCTTGATCCTAAAAATCTCTGTGCGACATTTGTCTGGGTCGCAGTCTAAATAGCCACCGTTAGTAGGGTGTCAGTCAGCTCTACGATAGTTTCTGCACGTCACGTTCCAAAAAAAAACAAAACTAAAAAAAATATTAAAAAAAATATATAAAAAAAATAATTGGCTGTATTTGTTGTTTTAGCTCAGTGATACAAATCCATTTCACACAGCTGCGTGTAACCTTTCTGTGTGTCACAGTTCAGCACACTCACTCCAATCCATATATTCTGTCCAGGTGACACTTTCTGTACGTCACGGAATAAAACCAAGTCTGTCATGGGAAGCAGGCGGCGCACTTCCCTCATGCAGCGCCCCCCCTAGAGACGAGCAGTAGGGAATTGAAGTACTGGTCTGGTCAGCCAGCACTTCATCAGTTAATTCTCTGTTTGGGTTTAGCCATGTGGTGCTGATCACACCACATGGCTACTTTACATATTGTTTTGACAGCTTGCTCCGCCTCAGGTCATGTGATGCTGGCCACATCACATGATCCTGGGCGATCTATTTAAAGATGGCAACTTCCTCACTCAGTGCCTGTGATTAGTCTTCTCCCTTTGATCAGTGCTGTGTGTGACCTTGCTGTATTGGATATTTTGGTATTTCGGATTTTGGACTCGGACTTTGACTATTCTTTGCTTGACCCTTGGTATGTGATGTGACCTCCTGTATTTTGACCCGGCTAGTTTACCATTCTGTTATTGTGTTTGTACTGTCTGTGTTTGGTCTCTCCCTGTGTATCCCTTTCCCTCCCTGTGCACTTACGCAGTATAGGGAACGCCGCCAAGTTACGGTGTTGCCGCTTAGGGCTCCAACTGTAAGTAGGTAGGGAAAGAGGTGGGGTTCAGTACAGGGCACACTTTCCCTTGTCTCCCCCGTGACAGAATCACAGGCCATACCATATGGAGCCGTTGCGGGTTCTCTCGGACCAGGTGCAGGGCATGGCGCAAATGATCCAGAGCCTGGCTGAGCGACTCCAGCATCAGGAGCAGTTGCAGACGGTACCAGCAGTAGCTCCCTCCCTACCTAGTTCTAACATTGAACCACATGTTAAGTTGCCGGACCAGTTTTTGGGGAATCGAAAAACTTTCCATTCTTTTAAGGAGAGTGTTAAATTATATTTTCGTTTACGTCCACACTCCTCGGGTTCTGAGCAGCAGCGCGTAGGAATTATTATTTCCTTGCTGCAAGGGGATCCACAGGAGTGGGCATTTTCTTTGCCATCTGACTCCCCGTGTCTGTTTTCTGTGGAGGCGTTTTTTCAGGCCCTAGGTTTGTTATATGAGGAACCGGATTTGGCCGCGGTAGCTGAGACTCACCTCAGGGACATTCGGCAGGGTAACCGTCCAGTAGAGGATTACTGTGCTGAGTTTAGAAAGTGGTGTGTCTCCTCTAGGTGGAATGACCCAGCTTTGAGAAGCCAGTTTAGGGTGGGGCTGTCTGACCATCTTAAGGACTTGCTAGTTAGTTATCCTACTCCTGACACCCTAGAGGCGACCATGACGTTAGCTATTAAACTGGATCGACGGGTGAGAGAGAGACGGAGGGAACGTTCAAGTACTTCTCAAGTTGTTGTCTTGCCTGAAACCCCTCTTCTGAGTCCACCTCCCACCAGGGTCCCGGAGGAGCCCATGCAGCTGGGAGGAACTTTGAGAGATCAGAGACGCTTGAAAGGAGCCTGTTTCTACTGCGGTGATATGAACCACTGGCTCCAGCAGTGCCCGAAACGTCCGCCCTCTAAAAAGCTTTCTGCCGTAAGGAAGGTAACCCCAGAGGTGGTAAGAAAGAAAGTTTTATTACCTATCTCCATTACATACAACCAACTCAGGGGGTCTGGTAAAGCTTTTGTTGATTCGGGGTCTGCCACTAATTTTATTGATTTTGATTTTGTACAATCTGTGGGTATTCCGCTAGTTCCTTTAAAGGAGGTGATTCAGATTATCGCACTGGATTCCACTCCATTGAATAATGGGAGAGTGGAATTTTGTACCCCTGAGGTGATCGTTACTGTGGGAATTACTCATACCGAAACGTGTTCCTTTCTAGTATTAAAGGATTTACCTGCTGACCTCGTTTTAGGTCTGCCATGGTTACAGGATCACAACCCTGTGATCAACTGGTCGGTAGGTGAATTGGAAAAGTGGGGGGTTAACTGTGACAAATGTTGCAAATCTATATGGCAGTTTGGAGGTACCACTGAGTCTCTTATTTTGCCTGAGTATATCAGAGATTTTTCGGTCGTCTTCTCCATGTCCGAGACTGAGTTCCTCCCTCCTCATCGGCCATATGATTGTACCATTGACATCATTGAGGGATCCAAGTATCCCAAGGGCCGCATATATAACCTCTCGACTCCAGAGCGTCAGTCCATGAGGGACTACCTTAAGGAAAGTCTTGCCAAGGGTCATATCCGGCCTTCGGTTTCCCCTATGGGAGCGGGGTTTTTCTTTGTTGGTAAGAAGGATGGAGGGTTGAGGCCTTGTATTGACTACAGAGAACTTAACAAAATCACGGTCAAGAACAGGCCCCTTATTCCAGACTTACTGAACCAGGTCCAAGGTGCCTGCTGGTTTTCTAAGCTGGATTTGAAGGGGGCTTATAATCTGATCAGAATCAGAGAGGGGGATGAATGGAAGACGGCCTTCAATACCCCTGAGGGTCACTATGAGTATTTAGTGATGCCCTTTGGGTTAAGTAATGCACCCGCTGTCTTCCAAAATTTTGTAAACGACATTTTCAGACCTTTTATTGGGAGGTTTATGATCGTATATATTGATGACATCCTTATTTTTTCTGCTGACTGGGAATCTCACGTTTCCCACACCAGGCAAGTGTTAGAGGTGTTACGTGAGAATAAATTATTTGTTAAAGGGGAAAAGTGTATTTTTGGAGTTCAGGAGGTGGCCTTTTTGGGATACATTTTGACCCCTTTTTCTTTCAAGATGGACCCAGCTAAAGTGCAGGCCATTCTTGATTGGGTGCGACCTTCCTCCCTGAAGGCGCTCCAAAGATTTTTAGGTTTCGCGAACTTCTACCGTAAATTTATTAAGAATTTCTCGGTAGTGGTCAAACCAATTACGGATCTTACTCGCAAAGGAGCTGATCTTGTTAATTGGTCCCCTGCAGCTATTGAAGCTTTCGAGAAGCTAAAGAGGTGTTTTACTAATGCTCCTGTGTTAATCCAGCCTGACCAGAGCAAGCCCTTTGTAGTTGAGGTGGATGCATCTGAGGATGGTGTGGGGGCAGTACTGTCCCAGGGGTCTTCCACCTTAACTAATCTCAAACCATGCGCATTCTTCTCCCGTAAGTTTTCCTCTTCTGAAAGGAATTATGATATTGGTAATAGGGAGTTACTGGCAATTAAGTGGGCATTTGAGGAGTGGCGTAATTTTTTAGAAGGGGCATTACACCGCATTACGGTACTCACGGATCATAAAAACCTTATGTTTCTGGAGTCCGCTAAACGGTTGAATCCTAGACAGGCAAGGTGGGCTTTGTTCTTTACTCGTTTTGATTTTTGTGTTACCTTTAGACCTGGAAGCAAGAACATTAAGGCTGACGCCTTATCCCGAAGCTTTCAGGCGTATCAGCCTCCTGACGTTCCTCCTGAGCCCATCCTGCCAGCTGACATCATCGTGGCCGCTACCTCCTCTGATCTTGCATCTGAAATCTCGGCAGGACAACATCTGGCTCCCACTGGTACCCCCAATGACAAATTATTTGTGCCGGCTCATTTGCGTTTGCGATTGCTGGGTGAGTGCCATAACTCTGCATTATGTGGACATCCTGGTATCAATGCCACTAAGGAGTTAGTTTCTAGGCATTATTGGTGGCCATCGATTTCCAGAGATGTTCAGGCTTTTGTAACTGCGTGTAACACTTGTGCCAGGTCCAAAAATCCCAAGACTCGGCCTATGGGTGAGCTACATCCATTACCTATACCCAGTAGACCATGGTCACATCTGTCCATGGATTTCATAACGGATTTGCCTTGCTCTGAGGGTAAAACTGTGATTTTAGTTGTGGTTGACAGATTCAGCAAAATGTGTCATTTTATTCCGTTGTGTAAACTACCATCTGCTAAGGTCTTGGCTTCTGTATTTATGGACCACATTGTTAAACTGCATGGTATTCCTGAGAATATTGTTTCTGACAGGGGGGTGCAGTTTGTGTCCAAGTTCTGGAGGGCCTTCTGTCATAAGATTGGCATTTCTCTGTCCTTTTCGTCGGCCTTTCATCCAGAGACCAACGGTCAGACTGAGCGTCTTAACCAATCTGCTGAGCAGTTTCTCAGGTGCTATGTGGCAGATAACCAGCATGTGTGGGCCAGATACCTGTCTCTGGCTGAGTTTGCCATTAATAACCATGTAAATACATCCTCTGGGGTATCGCCGTTCTTTTGCAACATGGGTTTTCATCCGCGTTTTGGTTCTTTTTCCTCATCTACTTCTGTTGTCCCAGAGGTCAATGTTTTTTCTCAGGAACTGTGCACAGTTTGGGCACAGGTTCAATTGAACCTGAAAAAGGCCCAAGAGATACAAAAAGCTAAGGCTGATAAGAGACGCTCTAAGGGTGTCGATTTTAAGTTGGGGGACAAAGTTTGGTTGTCCACCAAGAATTTACACATGAAGGTACCATCGTATAAGTTTGCGCCTCGCTTCATTGGGCCATATAAAATCACCAAGGTGATTAATCCGGTGTCCTTTAAGTTGGGTTTACCCGTCTCGCTGCGCATACATAACGTATTTCATATTTCCCTGCTTAAACGTTATGTTGCTCCTGTTGGTCCTGAGGAACAGTCTCCACCTCCGATTGAGGTGGCGGGACAAATGGAGCATGAGGTTGCTAGGATCGTTGACGTAAGGAAGGTCCGAAACTCCTTCCAGTATCTTGTGCATTGGAAGGGGTTCGGGCCAGAGGACAGATCTTGGGTACCGTTGACCAGGATGCATGCAGACTCGCTTATCAGGAAATTTCATCTGCAGCATCCTGATAAACCGGCTCCCGCTGGTAAGGGTCCGGTGGCCCCTCGTGAAGGGGGGGGTACTGTCATGGGAAGCAGGCGGCGCGCTTCCCTCATGCAGCGCCCCCCCTAGAGACGAGCAGTAGGGAATTGAAGTACTGGTCTGGTCAGCCAGCACTTCATCAGTTAATTCTCTGTTTGGGTTTAGCCATGTGGTGCTGATCACACCACATGGCTACTTTACATATTGTTTTGACAGCTTGCTCCGCCTCAGGTCATGTGATGCTGGCCACATCACATGATCCTGGGCGGGCTATTTAAAGATGGCAACTTCCTCACTCAGTGCCTGTGATTAGTCTTCTCCCTTTGATCAGTGCTGTGTGTGACCTTGCTGTATTGGATATTTTGGTATTTCGGATTTTGGACTCGGACTTTGACTATTCTTTGCTTGACCCTTGGTATGTGATGTGACCTCCTGTATTTTGACCCGGCTAGTTTACCATTCTGTTATTGTGTTTGTACTGTCTGTGTTTGGTCTCTCCCTGTGTATCCCTTTCCCTCCCTGTGCACTTACGCAGTATAGGGAACGCCGCCAAGTTACGGTGTTGCCGCTTAGGGCTCCAACTGTAAGTAGGTAGGGAAAGAGGTGGGGTTCAGTACAGGGCACACTTTCCCTTGTCTCCCCCGTGACAAAGTCATTTGCTACCTGTCACGTATATAGCTTGATCCTAAAAATCTCTGTGCGACATTTGTCTGGGTCGCAGTCTAAATAGCCACCGTCAGTAGGGTGTCAGTCAGCTCTACGATAGTTTCTGCACGTCACGTTCCAAAAAAACAAAACTACAAAAAAAATATAGAAAACAAAATATATAAAAAAATTTAGTTGTATTTGTTGTTTTAGCTCAGTGATACAAATCCATTTCACACAGCTGCGTGTAACCTTTCTGTGTGTCACAGTTCAGCACACTCACTCCAATCCATATTTTCTGTCCAGGTGACACTTTCTGTACGTCACTTAATACAACCAAGTCTTTTGCTGCCTGTCACGTATATAGCTTGATCCCAAAAATCTCTGTGCGACATTTGTCTGGGTCGCAGTCTAAATAGCCACCGTCAGTAGGGTGTCAGTCAGCTCTACGATAGTTTCTGCACGTCACGTTCCAAAAAAAACAAAACTAAAAAAAAAATATAAAAAAAAAATATAAAAATAATTAGTTGTATTTGTTGTTTTAGCTCAGTGACAATTTTTCCAGAGGTCCACCTACAGGCCCTCTCTCCAAACAATTTTTCAGAAGGTCCAACGCCAGACTGCGCAGCGAAGATAACGAATAAATATATCTGTAGTTATTTGTGCTAAATAAAAGTTAAATAAACACAAAAAAAAAAATGGATCTGTTCCTGTGCCTGATCCACCCAAGTTGAATCTGTCCCATCATGAGAAAGTCCCCCCAAGGACTCCCCACTGTAACTTGCTTCATATACAACTACCTCACCCACCCGACACCTGTGTCTCGCCATTGTCCACCACCTCCTCAGACAACACTGGTAAATCCCCACTGTCAGCACACGGAGACTGCAAAAGGTCTTGCGAATTGGGGCAGAGAATGTTCTGGGCTAGCACATCAGAGAAGGGGTGACTATGGGGTTCCAGGGAGTACATGACCACATGCAATCTCCATCTAAAAAGTCATGCCACACTTGATCAAGCTCATAATTGACAATTGTACCGGTTGATGCTAAATTTTTAAGTTGGGGTCCTGCGTCGTCATTCTAACTACATCTGGCTGTTGTCACCACCACACACGCTAGCCCAGGGGGCACTAATCTGGCTCTTCCAGCTCAACCTTCTTCTCCCCAGCCTGCCCCCCCCACCTACAGGCCCTCTCTCCAATTTTTCCGCAGGTCCACCTACAGGCCCTCTTTCCAGTTCCAGTTTCCAGTTTTATTTGCGCAAACTGCGTAAATTTTATTTTTGGGATAGGTGTGAAAAATAATATTACCTGCGTATCTATATTGCCCAACATTGGATACGGTAGCAACTAGAAGACCAAACACATGCTGCCCACAGGGTTCCGCAAATTCCTGGTCCACAATGTCAAGGAGCTCGAGGTTCTGTTGATGAGCAACAAGTCCTTCTGTAAAGAAATCGCCCACAACGTCTCCACCTACGAACCTAAAGACCATTGTGGAGAGAGCAGCACAGCTCGCCATCAAAGTGACGAACCCTAACGCCAGACTGTGCAGCGAAGATAACGAATAAATATCTCTGTGGTTATTTGAGCTAAATAAAAGTTAAATAAACACAAAAAAAAATTGATCTGTTCCTGTGCCTGATCCACCCAAGTTGAATCTGTCCCATCATGAGAAAGTCCCCCCAAGGAGTCCCCACTGTAACTTGCTTCCCATACAACTACCTCACCCCCCGACACCTGTGTCTCGCCATTGTCCACCACCTCCTCAGACAACACTGGTAAATCACCACTGTCAGCACACGGAGACTGCAAAAGGTCTTGCGAATTGGGGCAGAGAATGTTCTGGGCTAGCACATCAGGGAAGGGGTGACTATGGGGTTCAAGGGAGTACATGACCACATGCAATCTCCATCTAAAAAGTCATGCCACACTTGATCGAGCTCATAATTGACAATTGTACCGGTTGATGCTAAATTTTTAAGTTGGGGTCCTGCGTCGTCATTCTAACTACATCCGGCTGTTGTCACCACCACACACGCTAGCCCAAAGGGCACTCCTCTGGCTCTACCAGCGAAACCTCCTTCCCCCCAGCCTGCCACCCCTCCTACAGGCCCTCTCTCCAAACAATTTACGTCTTTGTCCTATCTTTCTCTCTAAACTATTTTTCCGGATATGTGCCATATACGGTATTAAACTGAGTAGTATACATAGAAGACATACCACACTTGATCAATCTCATAATTTACGACTGTACCGGTTGATGCTAAATTTTTAAGTTGGGGTCCTGCGTCGTCATTCTAACTACATCCGGCTGTTATCACCACCACACACGCTAGCCCAGGGGGCACTCCTCTGGCTCTTCCAGCGAAACCTCCTTCCCCCCAGCCTGCCCCCTACCTACAGGCCCTCTCTCCAAACAATTTACCCTGATAGGGGACGTATTAGATATTGTACAGATTTTTTTTTGTTCTTCTTTTAATTGCCTCCTGACCTGTGATAGGCAGAGCATGGACATGTCCCCTTAGCTGCAGTAGGAAAGACACTCCCCTTGCCAGAGCAAGCTCTTTTTTCGTTTTCTGTGGTCGAAAAATCCATGAAATATAGGGTCCCAAGATAGGGGACGTATACGGTATTAAACTGAGAAGAATCGATACCGTACCGGTTGATGCTACAGTTTTTCCAATTCCATTCCGGCTGTTGTCACCACCACACACGCTAGCCCAGGGGGCTCTTCCTGCTCAACCTCCTGCCCCCCAGCCTGCCCCCCACCTACAGGCCCTCTCTCCAAACAATTTACCCGGGTAGGGGACGTATTAGATATTGTACTGATTTTTTTTTGGTTCTTCTTTTAATTGCCTCCTGTGATAGACGGGAATCGAACCCGGGTCAACTGCTTGGGAAGCAGCTATGCTCACCACTTTACCTCCAACAGCCACAGCAACTGATAAGAACAGATACTAAACTTAATGTCAGCTGCAGTGCCAGCATGAGCAGTGGTGTCACCTGCAGGCGGTGATGGACCTTTGTTGCACCTAGTTGGGTGCTTCCCTAACATGTGATGGGTATTTGCCTCGCCTTTCTTGGTCTGGGTGAGCACAATTGCCATGAGGGTAACCACCAGGCTGTTGCCTGAGAATTTGGGGTAATGGTGGGATTAAGCAGCCTCAGAGGCATTCATGCATGCTGCCCCTGCTGTTTCCTGTCCATTTCCGTGGTGTTTCCATCATTTTCTGAGGTTTCCAGGTTTTTACCCAGCCTTCCCTAGGCAGAGCCTTGGTCCCCTGCAAAAATGCTCGAGTCTCCCATTGACTTCAATGGGGTTCGTTACTCGAAACGAGCACCCGAGCATCGGGAAAAGTTCGACTCGAATAACGAGCACCCGAGCATTTTAGTGCTCGCTCATCTCTAATTAGGACAAAACTGATCAGTTTTGGACCATTTGTGAGAGCCTGTGATGGGTCTCACAAACGGATCCTGCAAATGCAAGTGTGAAAGTAGCCTTGGCCACCATCCATGACAAAGAAACACCTCAGTCCATCAAAATATCCAATGCAGTATGTCTATTCCACAATGAAACTTTACTTGATCAGTGATTGCACTATGGCTACTGTATACCAATCCAAATATAAGAAGTAAGAAATGCTTATGTTCATTTCGAGTAATAATGTGTACCGATAAGTTTCTGATAAAAGAGGAGGGTATTTTGCGTAAATTTCAGGCGTATACTACAGGCATATATTTTAGGCGTACGCCTTGGGCGTATACTTTAGGCACACGCTTTTGACGTCCCTACGCCTGTGCATACTTTTCCCGGTATTAGTATGGAGGATACGTCCTTGGTTTTTAACTGCGCATGTCGGTCATGCGCAGTACTTGGATTCTAGTTTGCCCGCCTGGAATGTACTCTATCCTCTTGGGCATGCGCAGTGGAGCTCACCAGATGCCAAGATTGCTGTGGAACACGCATGGGAACCTAGACTTCATCCTCACCGTGTACATGCCTCACCTGGTACAGAGTTTTTAATTAAATGTGTATTTGCTTTGTATTTTGGGCCTTAATGAAGTATGTCACATGATTATGAACTTATCAAGTTATTTGCACGAATATAATTATGGTTATGATGGTTAATTATGTATCATGATCTTGTATTGCAGCATTTACATGCTGTACACAACTATATATGCATTTTATTGTCAATTTTCTGCACCATTTTGATTTTTTGCATTGATGTAATTGATTAATGATTGAATTGCTTGCACATGCACTTTACCATTTATATACTCTGTTTGAACTGTTGCTTGTTGCTTGAGAAAGGCTCAGTTGAGCCGAAACATCGCACATCCCACATGGGTAAATAAATTTTGATTTGCTGTTTATTTTTTGAGAGTGCTGTCTGCTTTTTGATTTATATATATTGTATGTATATATATATATATATATATATATATATATATATATATACACATTTATTTCTTCTACATATTTGTCAACCTGTATTCTCAGGGTCCAAGGATTGTAGAAATAACATTCTCATCACAGACCGAGTGTTATAAATATGGTAGGCAAATGGTAGATGTGCATATGTGTATGTGTGTGTGCGTGGGGGTAGGTGCACTGGGCTCAGGATTTTCAAGTTAGGCATCTGGTAGTGCATTTAGGAGTACTATATATATATATATATATATATATATATATATATTTATATTTATATATATATATATTTTAGAGATGAGCGAATCTATTCGCTGATTCGTTGATTCGTATCGAATCTTGGAATTTTTTAGCTTCGGCTTTGTACGCATTCGCTACATAATTTGTCCTATAAATTATACTCTATTGCTACGTATCAGTTAATGTTGCGTACGAATTCAATTCATTAGCAAAATTTTACTGTTAGTTTGTTTATCATGTGCAAAAGCCCGGGAAGAAAGTGGTCACCTGACCTAGTGGGCAGGGCTTGCTCTGATTGACTCAGGCTCGGTAAGCCAGTGACGCATCACTTCTACTGCGACTGTTGAGACGAGCAGAAGCACTGTGTGTGAAGTTCTGAGACTCTGAGACCTTTTTTGTGAAAATTGGGGTGTAATTGCTCTGGGAATCCATATTACACATATCAGGGATACTGCAGGACAAGTGCAGTGCCAGTTCTGGGCTAGTAATTAATCAGGCAGGGAGAGAGAGACAGGGAGAGATAGGGAGAGACAAGGAGATACAGGGACAAAGACCAACTATAGGGCCACAGAGTGAATGGAAAAATGTCTGGAATAGATAAGCAAAAGGGGTCCAGTTCCAGCCAGACCTCGAGCTCTAAAAAAAGGAGAAGGTATCACAGGGCAGAAGTGCCAAAGGACCTGTAGCTGGAGCATCTACTAGTAGTATTCGCAATACTTTGCCGTTGTTCCACCAGGCTAACCCACCGAGGCGCAAAATTGTAGAAAGTGGATGAGGTAGTGGAATGGATGGCACGCTCATCTCAGTCTCAGCTGGATGATCTGCTGTCATCTGCTGATACAGTATCCATATGTAGCCAGGGGTCAGACTCACAGCGTTCCTCCTGCTCCACCATTCCTCTCCAGCAAAGCCCGTCATTTTCGTACGCACTTTGTACGCTTATGCATACGTGTTCAAAGAAGTTACGTGCCTTTTTACCTGAACGCTCGTTATTAGTGCGCAAATGTTCGCTAAAAGCCATATAATTACGTATATTTTTACGCAAATTCAATTAATCTATTAGTTGAATATACAAATCTTAGGAAAGTCAACAAAATGACTCATCTTTCAGGCACATGGACTTTAGAATGCTTAGAACTAAATGTTTTAGTTTATTCTTATTCAATATATGCATGTATAAATCTATATAAATGTTTTAAAATAGAAAACGTAAAAATTTGCATTGCTTTCCTTGTACATAACATTTTCTATACATCTAAATACTATTCTATAAGTATTGTATGTAACATTAATGTCATTAAAATCATGTGTCAGATAAATGTATTGTATCAAGATAATTTTATAGGAAATAAGTCAATAGCATACTTATTGAATGAAAAAAAAAATCCACACTCACTTTCTCCTTTAAGAGCTAAATGGGCACTCATAACTTTAAATCACAATACCAAGGGATAAAAAGAGCAATAAAGCCACTTAGTTTGACAATAAAGTGTTATAAATTCCCAGTTATGATGTAGTGAAGATGCCCTGATGCTGAGGGAACTGCTTAAAGGCTATAACAAAAGATTTAAAATCCATCTAACAACACAATACTGTGTTTGGTTAAATCAGCTAAAGAACATTTACTGCTTCCCTTGATATAAAAACTAAAAATGTTATCTTGACACATTCATGGTTTAACCCCATAATGCAATATTTACTGTATGTTTGGAATCACATAGGGCAAACTGATCAATGTGTCAAATTAAAAATTCTTATATGAGAGTCCAAATATTGAATAAAGCACAGAAAAATGATATCTAGTGTATCAAATTATCTCCCCCCCATAAAAAATTGGGGGTCTGACTGCTGGAATCATCACTAATCATGAGCTTTGTTAGTGATGATCTGGCAGTGTAATACCGCCGCCGATTACCTAATGAATAGAGATGAGCGAGTGGTGAAATATTCGAAAGTTCGAAATTCGATTCGAATAGACCGCGAAATTCGACTATTCGACCGAATATCGAATCCCATTAAAGTCTATGGGAAAAAAATGCTCGCCACTTGGAAATCTCAGTTCGACCACTTGGAGGTCACCAAGTCCACCCTGAAACCTCAGAAAAGGATGCCAACACTGCTGGAATGCAACTGGGACAGCAGGGGAAGCATGTCTGGGTGCATATAACGCGCCCAAGTCGCACTATTACGCCACTATCACAGCCTCTCAACAATACACTCCAAAGACAATGTAACCTCTCTGTAAAGTGAGACCATACAAGGAAACCTTCTTTCCTCTACATTGCCATGGACCCCAAGCCAAACTAGACAAAAAAGAAGATAAAATTCTGCACCCCTTAAAATCACGTTGCCTATGACAACCACAGATGGCATAGGCAAAGGGGAAAGCAAATAGACCCCACCCCTAATTGTCATTGTGTGTGTGTGTGAGATGTGGTCAGACATGTCTTCTTTAAAATGTAAAAACAACTCAAACACATGCAGAAGCCTTAAAATGCCCAAATTGTTGGCGCTTGAGATGTCAGTGACCCGACCTGGCCCAGTGTCATGTCTAGCAGGTAAAGCAGTGGGGATGTTGAGGGATGCGTAGGACCGCAAAAGGCAGGAAGAGGCCGTGGGCTGGCCAGAGGCTCATGGAGAAGGCAGGCTAGAGCCCGCAGGGCCGCATCTCTTCCCTATAACAGGCCCCCACACAAAGCTCTCCCATCGAGGGCTCTTAGGTCCTTGTTGTGAAAATATTTTAATGAGTGCGCAAAGTTAGCTTGAGGTGAGCCCTCGAAAAAATTAAGTGGAGGCCCAAGAGGTGAGCCCTCGAAAAATTAAGTGGAGGCCCAAAGAGGTGAGACCTCTTAAAAATTGTATTAAGGCCCAAGAGGTGAGCCATAATAAAATTGTATTAAGGCCCAAGAGGTGAGCCATAATAAAAATTGTTTGTAGGCCCAAGAGGTGAGACCTCTTAACAATTGTATTAAGGCCCAGAGGTGAGCCATAATAAAAATTTTGTAGGCCCAAGAGGTGAGACCTCTTAAAAGGCCCAAGAGGTGAGCCTTAAAAATTGTTTGAGGCCCAAGAGGTGAGACCTCTTAAAATTTGTTTGTAGGCCCAAGAGGTGAGACCTGAGAAAAATTGTTTGGTAGGCCCAAGAGGTGAGACCTCTTAAAAATTATGTGGAGGCCCAAGAGGTGAGACCATGAGAAAAAATTGTTTGTAGGCCCAAGAGGTGAGACCTCTTAAAAATTATGTGGAGGCCCAAGAGGTGAGACCTCTTAAAATTATTGTGGAGGCCCAAGAGGTGAGACCTCTTAAAAATTATGTGGAGGCCCAAGAGGTGAGACCTCTTAAAAATTATGTGGAGGCCCAAGAGGTGAGACCTCTTAAAAATTATGTGGAGGCCCAAGAGGTGAGACCTCTTAAAAATTTATGTGGAGGCCCAAAGAGGTGAGACCTCTTAAAAATTGTGTGGAGGCCCAAGAGGTGAGACCTCTTAAAAATTTGTGGAGGCCCAAGAGGTGAGACCTCTTAAAATTTTGTGGAGGCCCAAGAGGTGAGACCTGTTAAAAATTGTTTGTAGGCCCAAGAGGTGAGACCTCTTAAAAAATTATGTGGAGGCCCAAGAGGTGAGACCTCTTAAAAATTATGTGGAGGCCAAAGAGGTGAGACCTCTTAAAAATTTGTGTGGAGGCCCAAGAGGTGAGACCTCTTAAAAATTATGTGGAGGCCCAAGAGGTGAGACCTCTTAAAAATTTGTGGAGGCCCAAGAGGTGAGACCTCTTAAAAATTGTTGTGGAGGCCCAAGAGGTGAGACCTCTTAAAAATTGTTGTAGGCCCAAGAGGTGAGCCAAAATATTTTTTTTTTTTTTTACGGAGCAATTCTACGGCGGTTAAGGAGGAGGAGGAGGAGGTGGAGGAGGAAATGGCACTTCATACAGATGGCACTTCACTTTTGGCTGCTTTCCACTGTTGGAGAAGCAAAGTCCGGGTCAATCCACTTGCTGTTCATTTGATTAGCGTCAGCCTGTCGGCACTGTCGGTTGACAGGCGGCTGCGCTTATCGGTTATAATGCCCCCGGCTGCGCTGAACACCCTTTCTGATAGCACGCTGGCGGCAGGGCAGGCAAGCACCTCCAAGGCGTACAGGGACAGTTCCAGCCACGTGTCCAACTTGGAGACCCAGTAAGTGTAGGACGCCGAGGGATCGGGGAGGACAGGGGTACGGTCTGCCAGGTACTCCCGCAACATCCGCCGATACTTGTCCCTCCTGCTGATAGCGGGCCCCGCAGTGATGGAAGTTGCACGAGGGGGTGCCATGAACGTGTCCCACACCTTGGAGAGTGTTCCCCTGGTGGCTGTGGGCCTGATCGATGTTGTGGGACTCTGGGAGACCCTCTCCTCTCTGCCGCCAGCGATGGTGGGTGGGAAAATCTCCATCATGTTCTGCACGAGTTCCCTCTGGTATTCCAGCAATCGATTCGTCCTCTCCTCTACCGGAATAAAAGAGGAGACGTTATCTTTATACCGGGGGTCCAGGAGTGCGAAGACCCAGTACAGTTTGTTCTCCACTATCCGGACAACACGTGTGTCCCGGGAAAAGCAGCCCAGCATGAAGTCAGCCATGTGTGCCAGACTCTGAATAGGCATGACCTCACTGCCCCCACCAGAAGGATCACTTGCCATTTCCTCCTCTTCCTCTTCCGCCTCCTCTCCGCCCCATCCGCGCTGAACCAATGGGACGCACACAGCCTGACTGCTACCCTCGCCGCCAGCATCCTCCTCCTCTTCCACAGCCACCTCCACGTCGTCCTCCTCCTCATCCTCCTCCTCCTGCAACTGCCACCGTGAAGCAGACAAAAGTGTGGTCTGACTGTGTAGCTCCGTTGCGTCTCCTCCTACCCCCGTCTCCTCTGCGTGCAATGCGTTCTCCCTTATTGCGATGAGCGATTCTTTAAGGACGCATAGGAGCGGGATGGTTACGCTCACTATAGCGTCCTCGCTGCTGACCTTCTTGGTGGACTCCTCAAAGATACGCAGTACATCGCATATGTCTGCCATCCATGGCCACTCGTGGTTGGCAAACTGAGGGAGCTGAGTTGGAGGCACGCGTGGATTCATAATCTGGTACTCCATCAATGCTCTCTGCTGCTCACACACCCTGGCCAACATGGAATAGGTGGAATTCCAGCGAGTCGGCAGGTCGCACAACAGCCGATGTTCAGGCAAATGGAGGCGTTGCTGGAGTTTTTTTAAGCTAGCAGCAGCTACAGTTGACTTCCGAAAGTGAGCGCACAAGCGCCGCACTTTCACCAGTAGCTCTGCCAGGTTGGGGTAAGTCTTTAGAAATTTTTGGACTACCAGATTAAAAACGTGGGCCAGGCATGGTACGTGATTGAGTTCGGCAAGCTCCAGAGCCGCCACCAGGTTACGGCCGTTATCGCACACGACCATGCCTGGTCCTAGCTGCAGCGGCGACAGCCACATCTCCGTCTGCTGCAATATGGCGTCCCTCACCTCTGGGGCGCTGTGCTTCCTGTCGCCCAAGCTGATGAGCTTAAGCACCGCCTGCTGACGTCTCCCCGCGCCAGTGCTGCAACGCTTCCAGCTAGCGGCTGAGGGCGATGTTAAGGCAGAGGAGGAGGAGGAGGAGGAAAGGAGGGGGGTTTATCAGAACCCATGCTGGCAATCTTGGGCGGGGGTGGTAGGTAGGCCGTCTCTGTTTGCGACCCCGTCCCCGCTTCCACAACATTCACCCAGTGTGCCGTCAAAGAGATGTATCGTCCCTGGCCGCAAGCGCTTGTCCACGAGTCGGTGGTCAAGTGGACCTTTGCGCTGACTGCGTACCTCAGGGCCCGCCTGATGTTACGCGACACGTGCTGGTGCAGGGCGGGGACGGCACTCCGGGAAAAGTAGTGGCGGCTGGGGACGGAATAGCGAGGTGCGGCAGCCGCCATCAGGTCGCGGAAGGCCTGCGTCTCCACAAGCCTAAACGGCAACATCTCCAGGGCCAGCAGTTTGGAGATGTGGCAGTTTAAGGCTTGGGCTTGGGGGTGACTCGAGGCGTACTTCCGCCTGCGGTCGAACGCCTGCGAGATGGACAGTTGATGGGACGAGGAGTGTGAAGGTGCAGGCGAAGATGCGGGGGAAGGGGAGGCTGAAGGAGAAGGCCCCAAAGTAGCCGAGGCAGAGGCAGATGTGGAGGTGTCCTGGCTGGAGGTCTGGACCGCAGTGGCAGCACACAATAAAGGGGAAGAGGCAGTGGCAGGAAGACCTTGCGCAGGTTGTATTGCGTTTGCTCTCTCCCACTCAGCCCAGTGCTTGACTTCCAAGTGACGCCGCATGCCTGAGGTGGTCATATTGCTCTTCTCAGAGCCCCTACTCAGTTTTGAGTGGCAGAGTGTGCAAACCGCGCTCAGTTTGTCATCCGCACAAACATTAAAAAATCTCCACACCACAGAAGTACGAGGCCTCGATGGGGGAGCTTCGCGCGACTGCCCGCTGCCGGGAACAGCTTCGGCCCTGCTGGCTGTGGCCTCACTTCTCTGTCTGGACTGTCCTCTGCCTGTGGACATCCCTCTGCCTCTGGACATCCCTCTGCCTCTGGACATCCCTCTGCCTCTTGCTGCCTTTTTCGGTGCTGCGCAGACCACCACCTCTCCACTGCTTTCCCCGCTGGACATCACCCCTGGCCAAGTGGGGTCGGTCATTTCGTCATCCACCACCTCCTCTTCCACTTCCTCACTCTGCTCCTCCTCCTGCCCACTGGACATTCCAACAGCCTCCCTTGATGGCAACTGCGTCTCATCATCATCATCGCTCATGATAACAGATGCTGGTTCAGGGTCCACATCAGCAGGAGATGGCGAATACTCAAGTGTTTGGGCATCACTACAAACAAATTCCTCTGCTAGCTCCTGGGATTCTTCCGGCACATCTGAAAAAGGACCCGAAAAGAGCTCCTGGGAGGGGTCAATGGTGGGATGACTCTGTTGGCCAGGTGTGGAGGAAGGAGGGTCAGAGTGAGACTGTGTGGATGACTGGCTGGTGGACAACTGTGTGGAAGCGCTATCGGCTATCCATTGCACCACCTGTTCAACCTGCTCAGGCCTCAACAGCGGTGTAACCCGCCCCCTGCTTAACTGTCCCATAAAGGCAGGGATTCTGGATGAGTGGGATCCTGGCTGACCCTCACCAGCACGCATTGTATCCCCACTGGCTTCAACAAGGCCCCCAACAGCATTTCCGCGCCCCCGTCCTCGTCCACGTCCGATTCCGCTAGCCCCCCTCCGCATTTTATTTTTTTTTGTTACAATATTTTGCCTTCACAGCCGTGTACTAACAGTTCAGACGGTGTGTATTAACACCACGTATATAAAATTATTTTGCAAGAGAACGCACAGTACAGGTGCCAATGAAAAGGCCTATTTTTTTTTATATTTCTAGGTACACAGCCGTGTACTAACAGATCAGACGGTGTGTATTAACACCACGTATATAAAATTATTTTGCAAGAGAACGCACAGTACAGGTGCCAATGAAAAGGCCTATTTTTTTATATTTCTAGGTACACAGCCGTGTACTAACAGATCAGACGGTGTGTATTAACACCACGTATATAAAATTATTTTGCAAGAGAACGCACAGTACAGGTGCCAATGAAAAGGCCTATTTTTTTTATATTTCTAGGTACACAGCCGTGTACTAACAGATCAGACGGTGTGTATTAACACCACGTATATAAAATTATTTTGCAAGAGAACGCACAGTACAGGTGCCAATGAAAAGGCCTATTTTTTTTATATTTCTAGGTACACAGCCGTGTACTAACAGATCAGACGGTGTGTATGAACACCACGTATATAAAATTATTTTGCAAGAGAACGCACAGTACAGGTGCCAATGAAAAGGCCTATTTTTTTTATATTTCTAGGTACACAGCCGTGTACTAACAGATCAGACGGTGTGTATTAACACCACGTATATAAAATTATTTTGCAAGAGAACGCACAGTACAGGTGCCAATGAAAAGGCCTATTTTTTTTATATTTCTAGGTACACAGCCGTGTACTAACAGATCAGACGGTGTGTATTAACACCACGTATATAAAATTATTTTGCAAGAGAACGCACAGTACAGGTGCCAATGAAAAGGCCTATTTTTTTTATATTTCTAGGTACACAGCCGTGTACTAACAGATCAGACGGTGTGTATTAACACCACGTATATAAAATTATTTTGCAAGAGAACGCACAGTACAGGTGCCAATGAAAAGGCCTATTTTTTTATATTTCTAGGTACACAGCCGTGTACTAACAGTTCAGACGGTGTGTATTAACACCACGTATATAAAATTATTTTGCAAGAGAACGCACAGTACAGGTGCCAATGAAAAGGCCTATTTTTTTTATATTTCTAGGTACACAGCCGTGTACTAACAGATCAGACGGTGTGTATTAACACCACGTATATAAAATTATTTTGCAAGAGAACGCACAGTACAGGTGCCAATGAAAAGGCCTATTTTTTTTATATTTCTAGGTACACAGCCGTGTACTAACAGATCAGACGGTGTGTATTAACACCACGTATATAAAATTATTTTGCAAGAGAACGCACAGTACAGGTGCCAATGAAAAGGCCTATTTTTTTATATTTCTAGGTACACAGCCGTGTACTAACAGATCAGACGGTGTGTATTAACACCACGTATATAAAATTATTTTGCAAGAGAACGCACAGTACAGGTGCCAATGAAAAGGCCTATTTTTTTTATATTTCTAGGTACACAGCCGTGTACTAACAGATCAGACGGTGTGTATTAACACCACGTATATAAAATTATTTTGCAAGAGAACGCACAGTACAGGTGCCAATGAAAAGGCCTATTTTTTTTATATTTCTAGGTACACAGCCGTGTACTAACAGATCAGACGGTGTGTATTAACACCACGTATATAAAATTATTTTGCAAGAGAACGCACAGTACAGGTGCCAATGAAAAGGCCTATTTTTTTTATATTTCTAGGTACACAGCCGTGTACTAACAGATCAGACGGTGTGTATTAACACCACGTATATAAAATTATTTTGCAAGAGAACGCACAGTACAGGTGCCAATGAAAAGGCCTATTTTTTTTATATTTCTAGGTACACAGCCGTGTACTAACAGATCAGACGGTGTGTATTAACACCACGTATATAAAATTATTTTGCAAGAGAACGCACAGTACAGGTGCCAATGAAAAGGCCTATTTTTTTATATTTCTAGGTACACAGCCGTGTACTAACAGATCAGACGGTGTGTATTAACACCACGTATATAAAATTATTTTGCAAGAGAACGCACAGTACAGGTGCCAATGAAAAGGCCTATTTTTTTATATTTCTAGGTACACAGCCGTGTACTAACAGATCAGACGGTGTGTATTAACACCACGTATATAAAATTATTTTGCAAGAGAACGCACAGTACAGGTGCCAATGAAAAGGCCTATTTTTTTTATATTTCTAGGTACACAGCCGTGTACTAACAGATCAGACGGTGTGTATTAACACCACGTATATAAAATTATTTTGCAAGAGAACGCACAGTACAGGTGCCAATGAAAAGGCCTATTTTTTTATATTTCTAGGTACACAGCCGTGTACTAACAGATCAGACGGTGTGTATTAACACCACGTATATAAAATTATTTTGCAAGAGAACGCACAGTACAGGTGCCAATGAAAAGGCCTATTTTTTTTATATTTCTAGGTACACAGCCGTGTACTAACAGATCAGACGGTGTGTATGAACACCACGTATATAAAATTATTTTGCAAGAGAACGCACAGTACAGGTGCCAATGAAAAGGCCTATTTTTTTTATATTTCTAGGTACACAGCCGTGTACTAACAGATCAGACGGTGGGTATTAACACCACGTATATAAAATTATTTTGCAAGAGAACGCACAGTACAGGTGCCAATGAAAAGGCCTATTTTTTTAATATTTCTAGGTACACAGCCGTGTACTAACAGATCAGACGGTGTGTATTAACACCACGTATATAAAATTATTTTGCAAGAGAACGCACAGTATAGGTGCCAATGAAAAGGCTATTTTTTTTATATTTTCTAGGTACACAGCCATGTACTAACAGATCAGACGGTGTGTATTAACACCACGTAATATAAAATTATTTGCAAGAGAACGCACAGTATAGGTGCCAATGAAAAGGGCCTATTTTTTTTATATTTCTCAGGTACACAGCCGTGTACTAACAGATCAGACGGTGTGTATGAACACCACGTATATAAAATATTTTGCAAAGAGAACGCACAGTACAGGTGCCCAGATGAAAAAGGCCCTATTTTTTAGTATTTCTAGGTACACAAGCCGTGTACTAACAGATTCAGACGGTGTGTATGACACCACGTTATAAAATTATTTTGCGAAGAGAACGCACAGTACAGTGCCAATGAAAAGCCTATTTTTTTAATAGTTCTAGGTCACAGCCGTGTACTAACAGATCAGACGGTGTGTATTAACACCACGTATATAAAATTATTTTGCAAGAGAACGCACAGTACAGGTGCCAATGAAAAGGCCTATTTTTTTATATTTCTAGGTACACAGCCGTGTACTAACAGTTCAGACGGTGTGTATTAACACCACGTATATAAAATTATTTTGCAAGAGAACGCACAGTACAGGTGCCAATGAAAAGGCCTATTTTTTTTATATTTCTAGGTACACAGCCGTGTACTAACAGATCAGACGGTGTGTATGAACACCACGTATATAAAATTATTTTGCAAGAGAACGCACAGTACAGGTGCCAATGAAAAGGCCTATTTTTTTATATTTCTAGGTACACAGCCGTGTACTAACAGATCAGACGGTGTGTATTAACACCACGTATATAAAATTATTTTGCAAGAGAACGCACAGTACAGGTGCCAATGAAAAGGCCTATTTTTTTTATATTTCTAGGTACACAGCCGTGTACTAACAGATCAGACGGTGTGTATTAACACCACGTATATAAAATTATTTTGCAAGAGAACGCACAGTACAGGTGCCAATGAAAAGGCCTATTTTTTTTATATTTCTAGGTACACAGCCGTGTACTAACAGATCAGACGGTGTGTATTAACACCACGTATATAAAATTATTTTGCAAGAGAACGCACAGTACAGGTGCCAATGAAAAGGCCTATTTTTTTTATATTTCTAGGTACACAGCCGTGTACTAACAGATCAGACGGTGTGTATTAACACCACGTATATAAAATTATTTTGCAAGAGAACGCACAGTACAGGTGCCAATGAAAAGGCCTATTTTTTTTATATTTCTAGGTACACAGCCGTGTACTAACAGATCAGACGGTGTGTATTAACACCACGTATATAAAATTATTTTGCAAGAGAACGCACAGTACAGGTGCCAATGAAAAGGCCTATTTTTTTTATATTTCTAGGTACACAGCCGTGTACTAACAGATCAGACGGTGTGTATGAACACCACGTATATAAAATTATTTTGCAAGAGAACGCACAGTACAGGTGCCAATGAAAAGGCCTATTTTTTTATATTTCTAGGTACACAGCCGTGTACTAACAGATCAGACGGTGTGTATTAACACCACGTATATAAAATTATTTTGCAAGAGAACGCACAGTACAGGTGCCAATGAAAAGGCCTATTTTTTTATATTTCTAGGTACACAGCCGTGTACTAACAGATCAGACGGTGTGTATTAACACCACGTATATAAAATTATTTTGCAAGAGAACGCACAGTACAGGTGCCAATGAAAAGGCCTATTTTTTTTATATTTCTAGGTACACAGCCGTGTACTAACAGATCAGACGGTGTGTATTAACACCACGTATATAAAATTATTTTGCAAGAGAACGCACAGTACAGGTGCCAATGAAAAGGCCTATTTTTTTTATATTTCTAGGTACACAGCCGTGTACTAACAGATCAGACGGTGTGTATTAACACCACGTATATAAAATTATTTTGCAAGAGAACGCACAGTACAGGTGCCAATGAAAAGGCCTATTTTTTTTATATTTCTAGGTACACAGCCGTGTACTAACAGATCAGACGGTGTGTATTAACACCACGTATATAAAATTATTTTGCAAGAGAACGCACAGTACAGGTGCCAATGAAAAGGCCTATTTTTTTATATTTCTAGGTACACAGCCGTGTACTAACAGATCAGACGGTGTGTATTAACACCACGTATATAAAATTATTTTGCAAGAGAACGCACAGTACAGGTGCCAATGAAAAGGCCTATTTTTTTTATATTTCTAGGTACACAGCCGTGTACTAACAGATCAGACGGTGTGTATTAACACCACGTATATAAAATTATTTTGCAAGAGAACGCACAGTACAGGTGCCAATGAAAAGGCCTATTTTTTTATATTTCTAGGTACACAGCCGTGTACTAACAGATCAGACGGTGTGTATGAACACCACGTATATAAAATTATTTTGCAAGAGAACGCACAGTACAGGTGCCAATGAAAAGGCCTATTTTTTTATATTTCTAGGTACACAGCCGTGTACTAACAGATCAGACGGTGTGTATTAACACCACGTATATAAAATTATTTTGCAAGAGAACGCACAGTACAGGTGCCAATGAAAAGGCCTATTTTTTTTATATTTCTAGGTACACAGCCGTGTACTAACAGATCAGACGGTGTGTATTAACACCACGTATATAAAATTATTTTGCAAGAGAACGCACAGTACAGGTGCCAATGAAAAGGCCTATTTTTTTTATATTTCTAGGTACACAGCCGTGTACTAACAGATCAGACGGTGTGTATTAACACCACGTATATAAAATTATTTTGCAAGAGAACGCACAGTACAGGTGCCAATGAAAAGGCCTATTTTTTTTATATTTCTAGGTACACAGCCGTGTACTAACAGATCAGACGGTGTGTATTAACACCACGTATATAAAATTATTTTGCAAGAGAACGCACAGTACAGGTGCCAATGAAAAGGCCTATTTTTTTTATATTTCTAGGTACACAGCCGTGTACTAACAGATCAGACGGTGTGTATTAACACCACGTATATAAAATTATTTTGCAAGAGAACGCACAGTACAGGTGCCAATGAAAAGGCCTATTTTTTTATATTTCTAGGTACACAGCCGTGTACTAACAGATCAGACGGTGTGTATTAACACCACGTATATAAAATTATTTTGCAAGAGAACGCACAGTACAGGTGCCAATGAAAAGGCCTATTTTTTTTATATTTCTAGGTACACAGCCGTGTACTAACAGATCAGACGGTGTGTATTAACACCACGTATATAAAATTATTTTGCAAGAGAACGCACAGTACAGGTGCCAATGAAAAGGCCTATTTTTTTTATATTTCTAGGTACACAGCCGTGTACTAACAGATCAGACGGTGTGTATTAACACCACGTATATAAAATTATTTTGCAAGAGAACGCACAGTACAGGTGCCAATGAAAAGGCCTATTTTTTTATATTTCTAGGTACACAGCCGTGTACTAACAGATCAGACGGTGTGTATTAACACCACGTATATAAAATTATTTTGCAAGAGAACGCACAGTACAGGTGCCAATGAAAAGGCCTATTTTTTTTATATTTCTAGGTACACAGCCGTGTACTAACAGATCAGACGGTGTGTATTAACACCACGTATATAAAATTATTTTGCAAGAGAACGCACAGTACAGGTGCCAATGAAAAGGCCTATTTTTTTATATTTCTAGGTACACAGCCGTGTACTAACAGATCAGACGGTGTGTATTAACACCACGTATATAAAATTATTTTGCAAGAGAACGCACAGTACAGGTGCCAATGAAAAGGCCTATTTTTTTTATATTTCTAGGTACACAGCCGTGTACTAACAGATCAGACGGTGTGTATTAACACCACGTATATAAAATTATTTTGCAAGAGAACGCACAGTACAGGTGCCAATGAAAAGGCCTATTTTTTTATATTTCTAGGTACACAGCCGTGTACTAACAGATCAGACGGTGTGTATGAACACCACGTATATAAAATTATTTTGCAAGAGAACGCACAGTACAGGTGCCAATGAAAAGGCCTATTTTTTTATATTTCTAGGTACACAGCCGTGTACTAACAGATCAGACGGTGGGTATTAACACCACGTATATAAAATTATTTTGCAAGAGAACGCACAGTACAGGTGCCAATGAAAAGGCCTATTTTTTTTATATTTCTAGGTACACAGCCGTGTACTAACAGATCAGACGGTGGGTATTAACACCACGTATATAAAATTATTTTGCAAGAGAACGCACAGTACAGGTGCCAATGAAAAGGCCTATTTTTTTTATATTTCTAGGTACACAGCCGTGTACTAACAGTTCAGACGGTGTGTATTAACACCACGTATATAAAATTATTTTGCAAGAGAACGCACAGTACAGGTGCCAATGAAAAGGCCTATTTTTTTATATTTCTAGGTACACAGCCGTGTACTAACAGATCAGACGGTGTGTATTAACACCACGTATATAAAATTATTTTGCAAGAGAACGCACAGTACAGGTGCCAATGAAAAGGCCTATTTTTTTATATTTCTAGGTACACAGCCGTGTACTAACAGATCAGACGGTGTGTATTAACACCACGTATATAAAATTATTTTGCAAGAGAACGCACAGTACAGGTGCCAATGAAAAGGCCTATTTTTTTATATTTCTAGGTACACAGCCGTGTACTAACAGATCAGACGGTGTGTATTAACACCACGTATATAAAATTATTTTGCAAGAGAACGCACAGTACAGGTGCCAATGAAAAGGCCTATTTTTTTTATATTTCTAGGTACACAGCCGTGTACTAACAGATCAGACGGTGTGTATTAACACCACGTATATAAAATTATTTTGCAAGAGAACGCACAGTACAGGTGCCAATGAAAAGGCCTATTTTTTTTATATTTCTAGGTACACAGCCGTGTACTAACAGATCAGACGGTGTGTATTAACACCACGTATATAAATTATTTTGCAAGAGAACGCACAGTACAGGTGCCAATGAAAAGGCCTATTTTTTTTATATTTCTAGGTACACAGCCGTGTACTAACAGATCAGACGGTGTGTATTAACACCACGTATATAAAATTATTTTGCAAGAGAACGCACAGTACAGGTGCCAATGAAAAGGCCTATTTTTTTATATTTCTAGGTACACAGCCGTGTACTAACAGATCAGACGGTGTGTATTAACACCACGTATATAAAATTATTTTGCAAGAGAACGCACAGTACAGGTGCCAATGAAAAGGCCTATTTTTTTTATATTTCTAGGTACACAGCCGTGTACTAACAGATCAGACGGTGGGTATTAACACCACGTATATAAAATTATTTTGCAAGAGAACGCACAGTACAGGTGCCAATGAAAAGGCCTATTTTTTTTATATTTCTAGGTACACAGCCGTGTACTAACAGATCAGACGGTGGGTATTAACACCACGTATATAAAATTATTTTGCAAGAGAACGCACAGTACAGGTGCCAATGAAAAGGCCTATTTTTTTTATATTTCTAGGTACACAGCCGTGTACTAACAGATCAGACGGTGTGTATTAACACCACGTATATAAAATTATTTTGCAAGAGAACGCACAGTACAGGTGCCAATGAAAAGGCCTATTTTTTTTATATTTCTAGGTACACAGCCGTGTACTAACAGTTCAGACGGTGTGTATTAACACCACGTATATAAAATTATTTTGCAAGAGAACGCACAGTACAGGTGCCAATGAAAAGGCCTATTTTTTTATATTTCTAGGTACACAGCCGTTGTACTAACAGATCAGACGGTGTGTATTAACACCACGTATATAAAATTATTTTGCAAGAGAACG